>JAFVLL020031635.1:26997-88490 GCA_021397915.2 Tor tambroides
TATTGTATTTTTTTTTTTTTTTAAATTCCATTTCAAGTGTACTCTTGCATTGTGTTTTTTTTTTTTTCTTCACTTTGTTATATTGGAATTCTAGTTGAATCAGTTAAGTCAACAAAACTTTGAGATGCATATCTCAAACATTACTGCAGCAATCTGAGCCTAGAGGGAGGGACGGGCACTTTATTTCAGGTTTTGGCAAAACCTACTAGATCATTCTGTGAGGTAAATTACGCCTGAATAAAAATGCTAAAAAATCCATGATGACCATTCGTGATTTCTTTTTTTTTTTAATGTAAACATAAAGCGGGTCGCCTCATGGGGGCCGACATCATGCATGAGATCACATGACCAACCGAATATTTTGTTATATTGGTAGGATTACTGTTATTCACTTGGAATAAATTAATAATGCTGACTATGAAAAGCGCATCTCAACAAATTTCAGTAACAGGAAACTTTTGCATGAACTTTGGCATCCAAGCTGCTAGGTGTCAGTGTAGGGCCAAGACTTCCACTGGTCTGCGCAACTGGAATATAAAAATCGCTTGTCTTTGATTCTGCATTTAGACTACTCTGTACGTTACTTTATACTTATACTTGTGGTGATAAAGGCGCTGTTATTTATATAATATAAGTAACTATAACTGTATATTATCATGTCAGAGGTCTCTTGGAGACCGCGGTGTATTTGCCTTCGCGTCAATATTTGTCCCGCTGCAGCCACCGTAACCCCCCACAAACACGTGACTGTATGTGCGAGTCTCGGTGGAAGATGGGATACCAGTGAGGAGGAACAACAGTGGGTCTAAAAGCGAAAAAATTAAAAACTAGAATTGTTAATTTAGTTTTACTTTGAATTCGTGTGGCCTCGTTGATAAGTTTAGAAGTATAGAGTTGGATTTACATCGTCCTGCTGCAGGTGAGTGTAAGATAATGTTACACAAGTAACGTAAAGCAAGCATGTTTTTATTAAAAACGTATCAGTACAAACAGTGAACATTATAGACATTAAAATACATTACTCGTTTCCTGTCACATTCATTAAAAAGAGACAATATTCTCAACTTCCTTGTGTTTAGAGAATTTGTTAGACTAAATAATTAAAAGGAAATTGGCTTTTAAATCACTCGACGACTTATGAGGAATTTCATATTTACCAGTAACAGAAAAAAAAATTGATAATCTACATTATCCTTTTTAAAATAACAGATCGATGCATTGTCACAGTTGATAAATTGAGGATTGTGTTTAATTTCCACGTAAACCTAATGCCAAAATGAAGATGAACAAAGACTTTAAGTAAGCAAAAACACAATAGTCTCCCTTTTTACTGTTACAAAATTAAGAGCAGTACTCTGTCTAAATAGAATTGTGGAGTATAACAGCTGTGATTGAAAAATATGTCATGTATTTATGTGAAATCTCCATTACAGGTGAAACTTACAGGTGAAACTCTAAACCTTTGCTATGTCAGACATGTGGAATTTGTGTGTGTTACAACAACACATTTATTTCAGGTAACCAAAGATGACCACAGCAGCAAGGCCAACGTTTGAGCCCGCAAGAGGAGGACGGGGCAAAGGAGAGGGTGATCTGAGTGCTTTGTCTAAACAGTACTCCAGCAGAGACCTGCCAGGACACACCAAGATCAAATACAGGTGTAGTTGCTGTTCTTTACCAAATCTGTTTGGCAAAACAATTAAATTATTAGGACAGAATACCTATGCATTTAAATGAGTAGTTCACCTAAAAATTTGGGTGACAAGTTACTCACTCTCAGACCATCCAAGATGTAGATGAGTATGTTTCTTTATTGGAACAACTTTATTGGAGAAATGTATTATTACATCACTTGCTCATCAGTGGATCCTCTGCAGTTGGATGGGTGCCGTCAGAATGAGAGTCCAAACAGCTGAAAAAACATCACAATAATCCACACGACTCCAGTCCATCTGTGAAGTAAAAAGCTTTTTTTGTAAGAAACAAATCCATCAAGACATTTTTAACTTCAAACTGCTGCTTCCAGTGAAAATACAATAACATGCGGTGTTTCCTCTAGGATTTTTTCCAGCTGTGGTGGCAGGACTATTTCCCATGGGCCACGCCCCCTCCCCACACAAGAATCACCTGCACTCAGAATTGAATTTATTATAACTAAAAAAAGACATGTAAATAGTAAATAATAAAATATGAACGAATAAATTAATGACAATCAATAGCACAAACAAAAACAATAAGATACAAATTAAATTGGTAATAATCTATTGAACTGTAAAATAACACTGGATAGTCTTCACTGTATAAAGAGACAGTAATGACAGACAGCAGCAGGTTTATTTAGGCTGCTGTCTCTTTAAGACCATGTAGGGAGCAAAAATACTATTACACAGGGCTTATACAGTAAGCATACTTTTCTTTTTAGGAGCGCTTGTCCTCCTAATTTAAAAAAAATAAAAAATTAGGAGCACCTTCTGATCAATAATCAAAAATGAACCTTCCTAATATGAGGTGATATTTGACTCAAAGTGATTTACAGGAGCATTTTCTTTTTTACCTTGGCATTTTTCAATTTTATTAAAAGTATGTCTTCAAAATTTTTTAATTTATAAGGTTTTTAGAATTTCCTAATTTAAACAATATAATAGAAGTAGAATAAGACAAATAAGTTAGCAA
The DNA here is from genome assembly GCA_021397915.2 of Tor tambroides. NCBI lineage: Eukaryota > Metazoa > Chordata > Actinopteri > Cypriniformes > Cyprinidae > Tor > Tor tambroides. Next base: position 29,671 of record JAFVLL020031635.1, read on the forward strand.
TCATAAGGAAATTAGTATTAATAAAAAAATTAATTTGCACTAAGGAGGGTGCACAGAAGAACATAAAAAAGTGGCTTGTAGGTACATTTAATGAGGCTCAGAGGTGGCATGAGTGCAGTTAAATTCATGTTGAGATTGTTTTAAATATAAAATGTTGAATATAGACATATTAAATGATTTAAACAATCCAAATTATACTTTAAAATGAAACTGAATTGTCAGCAGGTGGCGGCATGTCACTGATTTTTATCACTGAATCATTCATTAAATTGATTCGTTCGAACAGCTGATTCATTCAGGAATGAAGCAAGTGACTGTGTTTATGAATGGGGAATCATGAATCACTGCCTCACTAGATTCGTTTAAACACGCAGTTCATTCATGAATGAAACACCGCTGTGTTTGCTTTTAGAGATGCGTAGCGCTCAGCTGTTACTTTAGTTGGAACTATTTTCCTTGATGAAATGGCACAAAATCAGGCAGTAGTGTTATATTCAGACAACGTAAGTCACTTAATATTAACTTCTTGTTTATTGAACTGTTGTATTAAATAAATATCACGTTTGCAAACTCCCTTAATAATCTTTAAAAGCTGTCACTCTCAGTTTATCGCGATCTGTGGGCGCACAGAAAACGGTCTATAAGAGAGCGCGCGAGTGAGTTCTCTTTCACTTTATATAAGCAAGACTCAAAAGCACATGCAAATGATACATTGCTTCATCTGTCATCGCGTTATAAGCGCGGAAGCTGCGGGAATGAGTAGAATTATTATTAATAGCCGCAAACCTGCGCTGAAATTCAAGTCCTGCTCTGTCACTATGATGTTACTGAGAATCTGCAGCCGTGGCGGGGATGATTTTTAGCATGGCGGCCCGCCACGGCTGAATGAATGTAGCGGAAACACTGACATGTCTTCTAATGAAAATGTCCATTCCTGGCTTTTCCTGTGTTCCCTGCCTAGATTTTCACTTCACAAGACGTTTACTGATTGACTGCGTATTATTGTGATGTTTTTATCATTCTGATGGCACCCATTCACTGCAGGGGATCCACTGGTAAGAAAGTGATGTAATGCTAAATTTATCCAGATCTGTTCTGATGATAAAAACAAACTAATCTGCAGTCTGGATGGCTTGAGAGTGACCAAATTTCCAGTTTTTTTTTTTTCCTTCATTTTTGGATGAACTATTTCTTTAAAGTATGAAGGTCAGATTGTGTGATAAAGTCTTAAGATAAAACTCATCCTTATACGTGTGTGTCCCTGCAGGCAGCCCACTCAGGATGCTCCAGAAGAGGCGAGAGCTCGTGATTTCAGACGTGAGCTGGAGGAGAGAGAGAGAGTTGCCGTTAAGAGCAGAGACAGAGGAGCAAGAGGTGAGGAAGCATGTTTTATGTGAGTGTTTTTTGACTTGATATCAAGATATGTTCAATGACAGTGACTTTGTTTCTTTTAGAACATACAACTTCCTCATCATCTTCATCTTCATCGTCCTCCTCCAAGCGGCCACGTCTGGACCAGATTCCTGCTGCCAACCTGGATGCTGATGATCCCCTCACTGATGTACATACACTTTCTTACAGATAATTAGGTCGATTTTGACAGCAATTTGAAGAATGTGTCTGTGTGTGTTTTAGGATGAAGATGACTCTGACTCCGGTTCTGACAGTGATGATGACACTGCCGCCCTGCTGGCTGAACTGGAGAAGATCAAAAAGGAGCGAGCTGAGGAGCAGGAGAGGAAGGTAAAGCTCACTGACCATTTACCGCCGATCTTGATCATTATCGCAAAATAAAGCCCTTCAGGATGATCCTAATCACCATTTCAGTGTTTAATTTGTGATTATGACCAGCCTGACTCTGCATTTATCCCTTATTCAGGCTTGATATCTTATTGACATAAGTCATCACTGTTTGTTTTTTTTGTTTTTTTTTGGTGTGTGTGTAATTAAGGAAAAGGAACAGAAAGCAGAGGAGGAGAGGATACGTATGGAGAACATTCTGAGCGGAAATCCACTGCTCAATCTGGCAGGCCAGCCGCAGCAGCAACAACAACAGAAAACACAGAGCCAGAATGCATTCAGTGTGAAGAGAAGGTAATTTAATAAATAAGTAACACAAGATTATTTGGTCTGACAAGTTACCTTCAGTTACAGTAGTTCAAGAATTAAACCTAAAGCGAAGCAATTAAATGAACTCTGGTCATTCATGTGCTTTAATGCAAGATGATGGAAACACTCAGTTTAAATGAAAGTATGGCCCATCTGATATTAAACTCTTCACTAACTTTAATGTTACATTGTGTGATATTTATCATAATATATTGACAGTAATAGAAGTGTAGTACATCATTGTTCTAGGTAGTTATAGTATGAAATGTAACAGCTTACAAAATTAGTTTTTCGCTTTGTTTACTATTTCTATAGATTTTATATATTATTTACTCCGAGACCAACAATATCAACAGCTCTAAATGTCATTTTGGTAAAAATTCTATATAAAGATTCTGTAAATTCGTATTATTCAGTAATAGTAATAATAATATTGGTTGGTGGAATGAAGGTGGAAAAATGGTTTTGTCTTTGAACTGCAAATTCTTTAAAACAGAGAGAGCTCAATAATATGCTATTGACAGTACTCAAACACAGTACTCAAAAGAATTTCACATTCTGTTTTTGGCAGGTGGGACGATGATGTTGTGTTTAAAAACTGCGCTAAAGGAGTGGATGAATCTCGTAAAGAGAAACGCTTCGTTAACGACACCCTGCGCTCTGAATTCCACAAGAAATTCATGGAAAAATATGTGAAATAATTGTCTTGTTCTACAACTGTATTTCAGCAGTTTGTTTTAAACATTTTTTTTTTCTTTTTCGCAAATATCATATGTGCTCAATTTTTCTTTTTATTCTTTATGTGCTGCCCTTCACTAGTTGGTCTGTAAAAGAAGTGTACCAATAAAAAGAAAAGAAAAATAGAATTCTAATTCTCTTTCTACCGTATGTGATCCAGTTGTCTTAAGTCATTCTTTATAGCATTCACTTTTCCTGTGAGTTTGTGTCTGTTATCTTTATCTTCTTGTTTTTTATTTTTAGTCAGAATTGCCCTGTTTGTCCTGATTGCATTCATAAAATTAATAATCCTTTATATGTTCAGGTCAGACCTTTTTTGTTTTTTGGAGTTGCTGAAGCAGACCTGCTCTGAATCAGTAGAGCAGATCTGATGGAGTCCAACCTGACCTGCGTCCTTTCACAAGGGCTTTCTATCCTGTAATTTGGTCTTTCATTCTTAACATGCATTATTCTCTCCATTCAATTTAGTTTTATTTATTTAGGACTTTTAACAATAGTGATTGTCTCAAAGCAACCGTACAAAGCAACACGCCTAAACCCCCCAGCGAGCAAGAAAATTTCAACAGTTTCATAGAAAAACTCCCTTAATGTAACAAATATACCTTGTGAGAAACCAAGGCTGAAAGAGGAAACCCGTCCTCTTCTGTTTGGCCTGAATTTCTTCGCAAGACTGTATATAGAAACAGTCCTGTGGATCTGTATGAACAGTTTGTCTAAAATTAGTAGTTCCAACTGTTTGCTTGGAAAGAAAACCAGCTGTGAGGATGCGTTTAGATGTCCTGATAGCAAATAAACAGTCCTTTACTGAGCTAAAGCTTGTGGTAGCAGACCACGTGAAGCTACATCAGTCAGTGATGTATTTACGTGGTCAAAGTGAATGAACCGCTACACCTAAGGCACTATTCCAGGTCAGACCTGCTCTGAGTTGGCAAATGTGTGATTCATGACCAATGACCCACAGCTAGTCTTAAGTGATTGTTCACGTTCTTGGAATGCCTTTCCCTCAACAGTAAATGTGCATCAGCCGAGTGGGTGTTTGACTAATGGAACGATGTGTTCTTTAAAGTTTGAGAAAGTGCTTAGCTCTGACGTGTCTGCTTGTGTAAGTGAGGTAAAGGAACAACTGTTTGTTAAGACTATGTGTATAAAGGAAACACATAGTCCTGAAATTCCCTCTAAAAACTCGGACGTAACCTCAGAACTTCCTCCTCCAAACTGCCTTCTGATTGGCTTAGGCCAGCGGGTGGGCTCTAAATGAGGTTCACTAGAACCATGACTGTACAAAAGACATCCAATCAGTTAAGAGAGCCTGAGACGGAGACAGAGAGAGAGTGAGAAAAGGGAAGCCCAAACCTCCTGTTGCAGTTGGCCGTCTGTCTGAGAAAGGAAAAGAAGAACTGCTGTGCACAGTGTTTATTTGAAGGTAAGATTTCAGCTTCCTCTACACTTTAAATTCTTTTGCCTCAGGTTTCAAGTTTGACTGAATGACGATGGTTTTCTTTTTTTTAGTTGTTTACAGTAATGTTATAGTGTTAGTCTGCAGTGATGTTTTTGAAGTGGAGTGTTGAGAGAGGGAGTAGACGAGGTGTTTACACTCATGTAAACACAATTACACAATTTAATGTAGATAAAGATTTTCAGTGTGTAAGAATTTATCTGAATATGTGGATCAGTGTGTTTATACTTCTTTTTAAGGGTTTGATACAAGATTTAATTTTTTTTTTCCAGATTGGACTAAATGGTCTGAGTATTAAGATACATTATACTTTTTAAATGTAATCCTTTTTTTAATCAGTTCAAAAATAATATAAATTGTTTAATGTTTTTTTTTTTATACTTTTGATCTCCATGTTAGTTCACAATGCAATAACTAATGTAAACAGAAGGAACTTTTGATATTAAAGATGTATAAATATTAAAATGAACATTCAGATAAATAGTTGCTGTAGACGTTTTATGTTCATTGTTAGTTCATGTTAACTAATGAGTGAAACCCTTATATATGAATTTTCTTTTGGAGTTTTACCATTATATATGAAATATTTATAAATAAATAAAAACATATTTATTTATAAAAAACCATATACACAGTGGTCTGACTGTTTTCTACTTTAATATATTTTAAAATGTAATTAATTCCTGTGAATTTTCAGCAGCCATTACTCCAGTCTTCAGTGTCACATGATCCTTCAGAAATCATTCTAATATGCTGATTTGGTGCTCAAGAAACATCTTATAAATATTGCAAACTTGTGCTGCTCAATATTTGTTTGTGGAAACAGGGATTTTTTGGTTTCAAGATGAATAGTAAGCTCAAAAGAACCACATTTATTTTTTTAAATATGCATTTGTAACAAGTCTTTACTTTCCCTTTCAATCCATTTATTGCATGATATGCATGAGGGCTACGTGTCAAGCCAGATAAAAGTGATCTCACAATATACAGGATATGTGCTTGTTTGACAGTTGGACAGTTTTTCCAAATGTTTAAGTGGGTCATCTGACTTCCTGAACATGCCGTCCAAATCCCGCCAAACTGTGATGTCATCAGTTTGGAAACAGCAACCTTCCTGGATAGTGCTGCTCTAACTTAAACTGGCGCAGCATGTGTGTTTGTGTGTGTTGATATGATCTGTTCTTTTGCAGCCAGCAGATCGTGCAAGTGATGCTTCTGAAATTGGTTTTGGTGTTTGTTTGTTTTTTCAGTCTTAGCAATGGTTAACATCTGAAAGCAAGAATAAACTACTCTATTAGTGCAGGTTAAAGTCTTTTTTTAATATAACATGAAAGAAAAGCCTTGATAATTGTGCCAGGGAAACAGCCTACACATCCACTTGAATTTGATCTTATGTCTTTGCGTGTGGGTGTGCATGTGTTGCACAGAATAAATATTTAGTCTGTTAGTTCCCTGCCTTTGGTCGACCACAAACGCGGGTGTTTCTTGATGTTTCCTCAGGGTTTCTTGAACGTTAGTGGTAGGTTTTTGGTGAAGTAGTTCCTAAATCAGCTATTCAATCACACGCACGGAAATCATACTTACTCTTCCTCTTTCTCCCTTCTGCTCTATCTACATGTAATAACCGCATATTATTTTATAACTGTTTTTCTGTCTTGTTCTAAGTCTCCCAGAGGGGTTTACAGTCCAATTCTGGGTGTACGATACAAAGAGAGAATTGAAGTTTTCGATCATGTGTTGCTACTATTTCAGCACTCTTGTAAGCTGATTCATATGGAAATATGTTGGTCTGTGTATGTCGTAAGCAGGTCATGTTGCCCCAGTGTGAGAGAGCACGGAGTACAAGTGGACGTCCAGAAGGGCCGTATCGGGCGGTAGAAAGCGCAGATGCTCTCGTTACACAGGACTTTGAGGGCGTGGACACGCTGGACAAACTTTTTGTACATGCTGTGAAGAGATTCGGTCAGGCGTCCTGTCTGGGCACCAGAGAAGTCCTTAGTGAAGAAGAAGAAAAACAACCCAATGGAAAAATCTTTAAGAAGGTAAACTCATTCACTGATTCAGTTGACGCTGTCGAAAATACTAGTGACAGCTGATATAGAAACGTGTGTTTTTGTTTGCAGTTGGTCCTGGGGGACTACAGCTGGATGACCTATGAAGAGGTCAACCAAGCAGTGGAATCTTTTGGCAGTGGTCTTGCAGCTTTGGGCCAGCAACCACGTAATACCATTGCCATCTTCTGTGAGACACGGGCAGAATGGATGATCACAGCACAGGCCTGCTTCAGACGCAACTTCCCATGTAATACAATCACACTACTTTAACTCTAAACATGTTTAAATCGAAATCATACCGTCATAAGAATGTATTTTGATTTGCTTTATTCTGCTCAGGAGAAGTTATTTCACAGCTATTTGAGTTTATGTAACCTCTGGTTTACAAATTTTCAGTCATTTTAGCTGTTCAAAAGCTGTTTTGTTATTAATTATTTAAGCAAATTGGAATCAGAAATCTCATACATTCACAGGAAATAGCTTACTTCTGCACTGGATATAAGCTGGATATTAGTGGTGGGGTTTTTTCAGTTACTCAAACTTTCTGCCAGTTACATCACTCTGGTGTAAACTGGTGTAAGCCAAAAACTCATCACCAAACACCAATGACTTGTACATACACTATATAGACAAAAGTATTGGGACACCCCCTTCTTTAGAACAGAAAAATGCACTTCCAAATCTGTGCCAACAACGATGGGAACGTAATTCATGTATTTAAAAATTGTATTTCCATCTCTGTTGCAACAGTTTTGGAAGTGTCTAAAATGACTGTATCCATATGTACAAGTCATTGGTGTTTGGTGATGAGTTTTTGGCTCAAGGTCTGCATTTACAGTCACACAGAGGTGTTAAACTGGTATTAGGACTTGGTTTTATGCAGACCAGTCAAATTCTTCCACACTGACTGAATCAATAATTTTCTTTTTGAACCTTGCCTTATACACAGAGGCATTGTCATGTTAGAATAGAAAAGGGTCCTGTCCAAACTGTTGCTATAAAATTAAAAGCACACAATTCCCTCGAATATCGTTATATGCTTAAACATTAAGATTTGTACTCATGGAAATTACTAAAGTAGTCAAACCTGTTCATTAGAAGGGGGCGACCCAATACTTTTGGCAATATAGTGTGTGTGTATATATATATATATATATATATACTATATATATATATATATATATATATGTCTCCTGCAAAGGTTATCTAAACTTATGAGCACAACTGTATGTTTGTGTGTGTGCAGTGGTAACGCTGTATGCAACTCTTGGTGAAGATGCTGTAGCTTATGGGCTGAATCAGTGTGGAGCCACTCATCTCATCACCAGCACAGAACTGCTGCGGACCAAACTGAAGGTACACAAAGCCACAGACATGCAAGTGTGACTGTGCTTATCGGTGTGATCTGGCTAAATGTTTGCATTATACTACTCTTTCTCTCTTTCTCAGAACGTATTGAGTGCAGTTTCGAGGTTGCAGCATGTTATCTATGCAGGCAGTGGTGAAGTATGTCATGCTGATTACCCACAGTCTCTTGCTATGCACAGCATGCAGGAAGTAATGGAGCTCGGGGGAAAGCCAGAGAACTGTGAGTAACATGCAAAACGATTATTTATACAACCAAACTGAATTTATTCACAAGCTGATACATATGCTCTCTCTTTGTGTGTGTGTCTCTCTCTCTCTCTCTCTCTCTCTCTCAGTAAACAAAGAGTATGTGAAGCCGACTGCATCTGATCTTGCAGTGGTGATGTACACAAGTGGGTCTACAGGGAAGCCTAAAGGAGTGAAGATGCAACACAGTAATCTGATTGCAGGAATGGCTGGTCAGTGCCAGCGGATCCCGGGCCTGGGGTGAGCAACAGTAACTCCAACACCAGTTCACTAATTTGCATGTTTTTCCATACACTACGGACAAACAAACTACTTCCAGCTTAAATCATGTCACGTCTGGTTAAGGCATAAAGCATCAGTAGGGTAAAACTAGAGTAGGAGTGTGTGGGGAAGTAAATACAGGGAACGATGGAGACGTGTGGGAATAAATTATACAAACAAATTATGGTAAACTAGCAACTGATAAATAAATGCATGTAAAAATGAATATAAGTTAGTGTCTAATCTTTCAAACTAATCTTTAAAGTACAATATCAACTTAAATCTTTATTTTTGTGCGAGTGTTATTTATGTACTATTATGGTATTCATTCATTTCTTAAATTAGCTTTCATTTTTATATTTTCGATTTTTTTAATTTATATTTTTATATTTGTTTTATTTTATTTTTTTTATTTAAAAATTTCTATTTATTTCTGTTTTAATTTTAGTCATTTTAGTACTTCAACTTATTTATTTCAGCTGTTTCCAAAGCAACATTTGTAATTTTTTTCCCCCAACATTTCAATTTAAAAAAAAAAAAAGTTTATCAACTAATATATTTATTTCAGTTTTATTTCAGTTTCATTTCAGTTAACAAAAATAAGTTTTAGTAGTTTTCAGTTTTAGTTAACAATAACAACACTGCTGTTTGTATATAGGTCCCAGGACACTTATATAGCTTATCTCCCACTGGCTCATGTGCTGGAGCTGACAGCAGAAATATCCTGTGTGTCATATGGCTGCAGGCTTGGATACTCCTCCCCGCACACACTCACAGACCAGGTAACACACACAAACATACATACATACACACATACTCTTTTCCTCTATTATATCACCTTCTCCATGTTTGACCTGTGCACTTGCTTTTGCAGTCCAGTAAAATAAAGATTGGCGGTAAGGGAGATTGCTCTGTTCTTCAACCCACCCTGATAGCGGCAGTACCGGTGAGTTTTAAAAATGATCAACTTTGAGTGTTTTATTTTTGTTCCCCTCTTTTTACTCAATATTTGTGTGTATGTATCTGTTGGTGTATGTAGGAGATCATGGATCGTATCTGCAAGAATGTTAATGGGAAGTTGAGAGAGATGTCAGTCATTCAGAGGACTCTGTTTAAAGTGGGATACAACTATAAGCTGCAGAAGGTGTCAAGAGGAGCCGATTCTCCGGTGTGTAACATGTGAGTCAGTTATACAGATGAGGGGTATCTATCTATCTATCTATCTATCTATCTATCTGTCTATCTGTCTGTCTGTCTGTCTGTCTTTCTGTCTGCCTATCTGTCTATTTGCATTATTGGTAATACAAATAGCTGTAAAATTACATAGCCAAAAAGACTGCTGCTTAGCTGTGTACAATGAAAACAATGCAAAATAAGTATGATTTGCATATTAACTGCCACAGCTCGATAAAGTCACACAGAATGGTACCAGCCAGCTGAAACAATTCTTAACACTTTAGATGCTTTGTGTGTGTGTGTATACACACACGCACACACACACACACTGTCTGGCCAAAAAAAAGTCACCATTTGGATTTAAATAAGCAAATACTTAAGATTTTACTGGATCATTATTGCATTACTATGTAACGTTGTATGTTTGGCAACAATTAATTTAACCCTAACCGATGCAGTGCGTAACCATGTCAAAAAACATACCCATGTCTATATATCAGGATGACAATGACAAGATTCATCAGACTCAAATTGTTTAATAAAAAAAGGTTGCACACTCTAATATTTAATTAGACCACTTTTGGCTCTGATAAAACTGTGCTTTCATTGTGGCATTGTTTCGTCAACATTATGCAACACCACAACATTCATTAATGCCATCAAGAGTTGCATTAATTTTTGGCCAAGATCTTGTATTGACAATGGGAGAGTCAAACCACTCTGTAAAGTCAACTCCAGCAAGTCCAAAAGACTTTCAGTTGGTTACGTTTAGCACTCTGTGGTGACTACTTCATACATGAAAATGATTCCTCACGCTCACTAAACCAGTATTTCGCAGTTTGAGTCCAGTGAATCTTGTTATTTTCATCGTGGAATATGTACATGGGTGTCTTACAACACGGTTGTTTAAGAAGTAAAAAGCTACATCAGTTAGGGTTAAAAGAATTGTTGCAAAACATAACATGCAGAAACATATTAATTACTGCAATAATAAATAATTTGTCCATATTGTTATATTATTATATTGAAAATACACTTTGATATGAATATTATTACAGTATTTTAAAAGGTTAAATAGTTACGTTTCTAAACTTTGCGTGACTGTATGCTTACTGGTTTAAATATATTATTCTACAAATACATTTGTGTGCTAAATTGTGTTACGGATTCAAAATTTCTTAGTGGTAAAATATTGCATATAGTGCTGCAATTGCAAATTTTGCCTATACGAATTGATCTCTGTCTTTAAGATCTTGTTGTTTGAGATGATGATATGATTGTGTGTTTCAGGTTGTTTTTCAAGCGTGTGAATTTGCTACTGGGAGGTTGTGTACGTCTGATGTTGAGTGGAGGGGCTCCATTGTCTGCTTCCACACAGAGATTTATGAACGTGTGTTTCTGCCCTATCGCTGTGGGTTATGGCCTTACAGAGACGTGTGGCGCAGGAACTATCTCAGAATGTTAGTACACACACACTTATATGACATTTTTCCCACATGTTAAAATGACTGGATTCTTGTGCCCGACATGTACAAACTTGTGTTTGTGTGTTTGCAGTTTCTGATTACAGTACAGGACGAGTTGGCGCTCCTCTCATTTGCTCTGAAATAAAACTGCGAGACTGGCCTGAGGGTAAGGCACACATACACATGCGCAAACAACGGCAATCGAGGGTTCTCAGGTTCACTTTACATTCCTGACTTTCAACCGACTTCTCTCTCTTTCATCATTAGGTGGATACACCAGTCAGGACAAGCCACACCCACGAGGGGAGATTCTGATTGGTGGACCGAATGTTGCCATGGGATACTTTGGGAGTGAGGGGGAGGGAGAAAATGACAACTTCTGGGTGGATGACGCTGGGCAGCGCTGGTTTTGTACTGGAGATGTCGGGGAAGTTCATCCAGACGGTTGTTTGCAGATTGTGGGTGAGTAAGGTCTGAATCAGCTAACAGGGAAGAGTTACGTCAGAGAGACGTCTGCTGTTTCGTCAGACATAACATGCCAATCCTCCACTTCCTGTTCTCAGATCGTAAGAAGGACCTGGTAAAGCTGCAGGCAGGTGAATATGTGTCTTTGGGGAAGGTAGAAGCTGCCCTGAAAAACAGCCCCCTCATTGATAACATCTGCGTCTATGCCAGCAGGTACACCGCAACTTTATATCCCACAATATTCTGTAACTATAGATTAACCTGGATAAACCTTAAATTGACATGTGGCCGGAATTTTATCACTGAAAATTACCATGTCACATTGTTGTTGGTCATACTGATGGTGTTTATAACATTATGTATGGGCTGCACAACATATGTCCATACATAGCTATTAATCTGATAACAAATGAGATGTATGATGCTATCAAAATGTTGTTTATTTTTACGTTTCATTTAAAGATTCATTTAACTGATCAAATATGACAGTAAAGATATTTTGTTACAAATATCATTGTATAATGTTACAAAAGACTGTAACTTTTCAACTTTCTATTCATTAAAGAATCCTGAAAAATGTATCAGTTTCCACAAAAAAAATAAATAAAAAAAATAAAAAATTAAGCAGCACAACTGCTCTCAGCATCGGTAATAATAAGAATCGTTATTTACCAAATCAGTATTTTTATAGAATAATTTCCGCAGGATCATGTGACACTGAAGACTGGAGTAATGGCTGCTGAAAATTCAGCATTTCCATTTCAAGAATAAATTACATTTTAAAACATATTAGAATAGAAAACAATTAGTTTAAATTGTAATAACATTTTACAATATTACTAGCAGTGTTTTGATCATATAAATGCAGCCAACAAAATCTTTTTTTTTTTTACTTTATTTATAAGTTTTAGGACAACATTACAAAGTGGAAAACAAAACAGAACAAAAGACAAGATCAACATAATACTATTAAATAAATAAAGACATTAAAATAATAATGTATTTTGTTTCTAGCAAACCACTAGGCTATATTAGTGTACTGATACAACCTAAACTTGTCTCGCAGGCTCCAAGACACCATAATGCAGAATAAAAACATGCCGTCAGATCAGTACTAATACATTGTTGTACTATTTCCAATCAGTGAACAGAACTATTTGATCAGCTTTGTGGTGCCCAATCAGAAGCAACTGACTGAGCTGGCAAAAAAGAACGGGATAGAATGCGAGTGGGAGGAGCTTTGTAACCACACCAAGATGGAGGAGGAAGTACTAAAAATCATCAAAGAGATTTCAGTCACAAGTAAGCACATTTTTAATGTTATACTCACTTAATAATGTTTGATTAAGTATGTTGCGGAAAGCAGAAGTGTGCAATGCATTCGGGGGTATATGTGTATGAACTGTATATAAACTATTTTTGTGTGGTACTGTAGGTAAACTGGAAAGGTCTGAGGTTCCACAGAAGATCCGTTTAAGTTCTGAGGCTTGGACTCCAGAAACAGGGCTGGTGACGGATGCCTTCAAACTAAAGAGAAAAGAGCTGAAAAATCACTATATAAAGGACATTGAAAGGTTATATGATGGACATGCAACACTCATCTAGGCTGATTCCCAACTGGTGTACTTAGATTATTATCCCCCCCAAATCATAGTATTACATCAAAATGCAATTTTACTGTGATCCTGTCTTACTCCATACACTAGACATAAAAAAAAGTCTGCCAATTGGGATTCACCCGTATGTAAAATCACTGCCAATCCTGCTGATCTCAGTAGAAACACCATTCTACCCCCTGCTGGATGTATATGGTCATTACTTCCTCTATGAGTGAGTACTGTGAGGAATAGATTTATTTAATGGCAGTAAAAGATGTATGCATTGCTGTTATATTATTTGATATATATATATATATATATATTTTATTTTTTTTTTTACTTATAAAGGTGCCTTGAAGCATATCTGTGTCAAATATTTTTTAAATGTTCAAAAATTGCCACCTTTACTTGAAAGCGTTTTTGGGATGCAGTAGGTAAATGTCAATTTTTTAGTTGCTTGGTGTTTTTGTTTGTTGGCTTAATTGTTTGTTTAGAGTCCATTAAACAAAAGCTGATGCAGTGTTGTTTAATGAGAGTCACCCAGCTTATTTCTGATGGCGAGAGTAGTAACAGTCACTTAAGACCTGCAGAAATAAAGCTGGAAACTGTGTAAACTACAGAATATAATGAATTTGTTTACATATGTATGGGAAATATTTTTTATGTATAGCATTGACATGAAAGGGAAGAAATTTCTTATGATGTTTGTACATTTAATCTTTGGTTGTTCAGGTGCACATACACAGACGAATGGGTTAAAGGCAATGCATAATGTGTAACGTGCATTGGAGATAAAACTGGGAAGTCATATTTTTCCTGTTATGCTATATATTATATTGCATAGTTTTATTTTTAATAACTATATCACCATTCCTTAGTATAAACTGATTTCATCATACATTTCAACATACATTTATTATTTGCATAAGCAAACCAAACATCCTGTTATTGTTTTTCTGTTTTTAATATCTGTACTTGATTTAGTTATTTGAGACATTTTAAATGTTTTCTACAGGGTTTTTTAACTTGTATTTAAGCTCTATACCTGTGAACTGTAATTTTTTTCTGACTGAGCTATATTCTGATATCGCTCATTTTCTATATAAACACACATCTGTTTTCCTTAACTTTCCTCCATCATTTCACAGAGTTTTGACATTTCTTGAATCCTCTTGCTTGTTTGCACATTTCAGGTGTGTAAAAACAAAATGTCCACTTACAATTATTGTTAATCACTTTCATTTAAAAGCTGAATTTTCCAAATTAGGCACACAGAGTCGGGCTAATTTCCCTCCTTATTTATCTGTCAAACCTTGTTTTCTGTACTTTGTTATTGTTGAATTCCTCCATCTCACCATGTGAATCAGCCTCTGTAATAAGGAAACCTGGACATTTAACCCTTTTCTGTTAGAGCTGTTCATTTGTCAAAGTCTGATATATTCTTTTTGAACTCTTCCATTTTATTTGAAATGGTTGACAAAATAAAACATGAATTCATCCTTCTCATTTATTTGTTTGTAAATAATTTGTGATTTAGAACTAATGTATGTTCAATTCATATACAACAATTATAAACAAAACCAACTGTTCAGTGGTAGTCCCATGATGTGCATGTATGTGGGTGTGTTTGTGTGTGGATGCTAGTATGTGGGTGTGTGTGGACGCGTAATAAGTGTGTTTTGGGTTTCTCGAGGCTGTGTTTTTTACTCCTGTCCGCCCACAGCAGCAAACTGCCTCTTCCAGGTCCGAAACACAAACAGAACTGAGCCAGTTCTACTTGGAACATGTTTTAATGTCTTAACCACGGAGCTCCGGTCCGGTTCGGTACCGTTCGGCGGCGGTAGCAGCAGCAGTTCTGGGCAGGTTTGATGCTGCTGGACTCAAGCTGAGGGAGGTGAGGAAGGAAATGGCGGCCAATCTTCATAAATATCCGTGATTTTAGAAAAAATAAAATAAATAAAAGACATTTTCCTGTTAGTTCGTTCGGGAGATTCATTTCCCAGAGTCGTTCATATGTCAGACAGTTTGAGCCATTAGTTTGAATAGTGAAAATTAAAGAAACACTATAATGTGCGTCGCATGAAGAAATATAAAGTTTTAATGGGGTTTTGCAGTGAGTTTTACATTGTTTTGGTGGGTTTGGGGCGGTTTTAATGACTGTTGAAGGAGCCGGAGGCCCGTTAGCATGTTAGCATGCTAGCCCGTGTTTACGGAAATCAAACTCAACATTAAAAACACAATTAATAAAATTTCACACATTGCACGAACACATAGCGATTTTGTGTGATTAATTGGGTTTATGTAATGTTTTGTTGTTAGATTTTGCGTACAGTAATATTTTTGACAGCAGATGTTTGATATTTATTATTAAAGTCATACAAATATAGCTACACACGTCCTTCGCGCAGACACGCGCGCTTGAATAACCTCATTCAGTAACTGCATCAGGATTCGTTATGGTTGTTATATGTGGTGGTTGTTATTATATACAAATATGTTTTTTTTATGCTGCAGCTTGTGTTTTTCAGCTGTGTGGGTCTGTCTGTCTACTGCAGTGTGGGGACACTTATAAACTCCAGAAGGAACAGAAGATGTTGACAAAATGATAGCAGCTCAGGACCTTCAAATAGACTTTAACCAGTAAGTACCAGACACAAACTAACTTCTCCAGCCAGACACTGTCTCCAAACTTACCTGTACAGCATTTATGGGCATCATAGGCACATTTAACAAGTCCAGCATCTGCAGCTACATGACAACTTGCTTACTGTGTACTTGTGTTACGTAAAACAACACTGTGTTCATGTTTGTAGGAAAACAGCTCATTAAACTATATCTTGGGATTTTTAGCCCTGTATGCACACAAAGCACATCTGACCTCTCGTTAGATCTCTGTAAACACCAACACTACATGAAAGCACCTGTGAAATACAGACACCTGAAATACTCCACATACACACTGCTCTAATCACTGGTGCATTTTGTTTGTTTAGGGAAGGATATTCTCGGCTCTCAGAAACTGATCTTGAAGATCTTGAGGGTCGGAATGGCAAATCTGGGAAAGGGAAGGTACCTATCAGCCAGTGACCTTGCAAGAAAGGCATTCAGCTCTCTTTTATCACACAATCAGCTTTCAAATACACTGTTAAACACATACGAGTAAGGCTGCGTGATCAATCGCACAAAAACGAAACTTCAATATGGTTTAGTGCAATTTAATTAAATAAATAAATGCGTTGTGTTTCAGAGTGAAGCGCAGCATTGGTTTTTTATTTACAAATCTGCAGCTCATGAGTGGTTTGCAGAAAATACTGCTCTACACAAACTCTTCTCTGAATGAGCTTTCAGTCTGGGTAGCTTATAATGTGCATTTGGGAATGCAATATGCACCAACTGTCTTTAAACCAGCTGTTGTTAACAAAAAAGAAGATTTGAGGGCTCCCTGCGGTTTTGCACCAAAATAAAGGCTTAATGGTTTAACATTTGAGAAAAAAGAAATTAAAACATTTGTACTGTAAAATAATAATTTTTATTATTATTCTTATCTCATTGTTCTTAAATTTATTTTACTGTGAAATACACAGATTATTACAGTAATAATAATATTCCTTTTTTGTCTTTTATTGTTATTATTATTACTACTACTACTATTATTATTATTATTAAATTGATATATAATCACAAATTGGCAAGGTTGGAGCTTTTTTTAAAATCGCGTTTTAAATTGCAATGAGAATTTTTAAATTGGTCATGCAGCCCTAGAAGCTTGTATAATTAAATTTTTCTTGCTTTTTCCATTTGTTTCTAGAAGGGGAAAAAGACCCTTGGAGAGAAGTTAAAGGGGTCAGAGGTGAGAGGTCGAGTAAATGGCCACCATCAGGAGAACGACATGGAGAATCTCAGTTTGTTTGAGATTGTAAAATTGGGCAAGAGTGCCACACAGGTACCAGCATGCACACAAACAACTTCGGATACACGCTGATCTATCAGACCGTATTCGTTCACAGACATATACACTCTATGTCTCAAAGTGCTCAGATGTATCATCTGAGTAAATCAGTGGTTTGTGTGGTTAGTGATTATATCCAGGTCTAACTGCAGTGTATGCTTTCTGTGTAGGCTGTGTGTGTAGGAAAGGTGGTTTAACTGAGCGAGTGTGTGTGTAAGCTTTCTCCCTCTCTCTGTAGTCAGTGGTTGATGACTGGATTGAGTCCTATAAGATGGACAGAGACTCTGCCCTACTGGAACTCATCAACTTCTTTATCCACTGCTCTGGCTGTAAAGGTGTGTGTTCTCTAGGTGTAAATAAGTTTACCTAATTCAAGTGTATGTTTTGTCTTATTGAATGTGTATGTTTGTTATAGGTGCGGTGAGCTCTGAGATGTTTCGGCACATGCAGAATTCTGAGATCATCAGGAAAATGACGGAAGAGTTTGATGAGGTTGGTTAATGTGTTTGTACCACAGACATTTCCATGGGTAGAATTTATCATGGGATGGAGCAGATTAGATGCTGTAAATGTGTATGGAAAAAGAGGGTGTGTGTGTGTGTTTTCAGGACAGTGGCGATTATCCGCTGGCAATGGCAGGTCCAGTGTGGAAGAAGTTTAAATTAGGCTTGTGTGAGTTCATCGCGGTCCTGGTCCGACAGTGCCAGTACAGCATCATCTATGATGAGTACATGATGGACACAGTCATCTCTCTCCTCACCGGCCTGTCAGACTCACAGGTCAGAGCGTTCAGACACACCAGCACCCTGGCAGGTGGGTGACTTTGGGCTGGGTACCGTGCAGTGTTCAGAATAACACACTACCACACAGGGATGGACGATATGACCAAAATATGTCACAGTATGAGTAATTTTATTTCACGGTAACAATATATATCACAATATGGTTATTTTTTATTTAAACAAGCTCTTTATGATATCAAATCTTTTGATCCCTTAGAAATTTCATAATTCTTGTCAGCACTGTCAATATCACAAAAAACTAATACTAGCCTAAATTATAAATAAGAAATGCTACATACATTGTATAAAGTAATCAAATGTATAAAAACACTGCATATTCTTCACTGTGTAAGTTAAATTTATATTTCTTCTTATTAAAGTTAAAAAAGTGATTTAGTCGAGAGCACTGAGAGATTTTCTTTTTTAGTTGTTGTTGTTTGATTAACATGAATGACAAACAGCAGGAATATTAGACTGCTGTCACTTTAAGAGCTGTCCATTATACAGTTCACATGTGATTTCTTTCTCAGCTGTTTGCTTTCACTTAAGACCTAAATTACTGTCTTTATGAGGATACTTGCAAAAATGGCATTTTGACACGTGCAAGTGTGTGTACTTAACTGTTCAAGGCCTCTAAAGCGGCAAAAATAATTCCGTTCATACTCGTTGAACTCGCTCTATGAGCACCGTCTTCATGTGACTGCGCTCAGAAACCGTCTCTCAGATAGCGTGCGCTGCGCGCATATCGCAAAGTGAGTTCTCTTTCACTGCTGATTGCATTTCAACGCCTTAAAATCACTTGTTTTTAAAACACAATGCTTAAAAACGCGTGCAAATGCTAAGTGTTCATGACCACATAGCACAGCAACGTCATGTGAGCGTGTAACATCAACAGAGATGATAGTCCAAAATTTCTACCGACTGACAAATTTCTACCAGTTAATCGTGTACCGGTACATTGCCCACCCCTACTAGCACACTACTTCTGCAGCATAAACATATTGTTGTGTCATGAATTTTGATATGCAGTTTTCCATCAGTGTGTTCTTATTGATAAAGGTTTGAATTGTACACTTTGTTTTGTACACTTGAATTGTTTTTCATTGTGCTTCAGCCATGAAACTGATGACCGCTTTGGTGAATGTTGCTCTGAATTTGAGCATTAATTTGGACAACACACAAAGACAATACGAGACAGAACGCAACAAGAGCATCGGGAAACGAGCCAATGAACGTCTGGAGCTCCTGCTGCAAAAACGGAAGGAGGTGATATATACACACACATGCACACATACACATATATATATATATATATATATATATATATATACTCAAAAAACCTGATTCAAACATGGTTTTTTGTAATTATTAGCTCCAGGAAAACCAGGATGAGATTGAGAACATGATGAATGCCATTTTTAAAGGAGTATTCATCCACAGATACAGGTGCGAAAACATCGCAATATTTGACTGACTGATTTAATAAATTCATATTTTAAAATAATCCAAGAGCTGTTTTTTCCCATGTATTTGTGTGCAGAGATGTGATTTCTGAGATCAGGGTTGTCTGCATTGAAGAGATTGGTATGTGGATGAAGATGTACAGTGAGGCTTTTCTTAATGACAGTTACCTGAAATACGTGGGCTGGACCATGTATGATAAGGTATCACAAACACATTCACATAGATCGGTTGTTATATGCAGGCCAAAACTAAATAAACAAACAGCATGCCATTTCATGTCTCATCCGTTTACATTATTTTTCATTCTCCAGCAAGGTGAGGTTCGTGTGAAGTGTCTTACTGCTCTTCAGGGTTTGTATTATAGCAGAGAACTCAATGCCAGACTGGAACTCTTCACCAGCCGCTTCAAGGTGAGTCTTTCACCAGGACACTTGCTAAGGCAACACCCTCTCTAAGCATGGATTCCTATTTGTGATTCTGAAAAATGTATTTTCTTACCGACATTTCTCTCGTTCTTTGTCTCTGTAGGATCGAATTGTGTCCATGACTCTGGATAAGGAATATGATGTTGCTGTTCAGGCCATTAAGCTGCTGACGCTGGTTCTGCAGTGAGTTCAGCAAGGGTCATTCAGAGTCTTACTTTCTTTTAGAGGTGTCTTTTTACTATGTGATCGTGTTTGTTTGTGCACACAGGAGTAATGATGAGGTTTTGACGGCTGAAGACTGTGAGAGCGTCTATCACTTGGTTTACTCTGCCCACCGACCGGTTGCTGTGGCAGCTGGGGAGTTTCTCTACAAAAAGTAAATGGCACACTTTTTTTGTGTCATAGCACAGTCTGTGCTTCATTAAATACCAGTGTAGTGTTTGCCACATTATTTCTTATCCATAATCCATCTGATGCTCACCATGACTCACTGATTCCCTTTAAGACTGTGCATGTATGCTGGTGCTGTGTTCTCAGGTTATTCAGTCATCATGGTCCAGAGGATGAGGGGCGGCCCAGGAGAGGCAGACAGTGTTTGAATGCTAACCTCATCAGAACGACTGTCTTGTTCTTTCTGGAGAGTGAGGTGTGCTTGGTGTGCTCAGTTTATAATGTCGCTTCTTAATGTCTCGTTATAGAAATATTTTGACTGAGTATTTCAAGTGGGTATTTTCTTTCTTTGAGATGCCAGCACATTGCATGAGAACAAATTGTAACAATGGCAGATCAGTAAAAAAATTAGGGAAAATAAGAATTTAGCCTAATTTATCCCTCTAAATAGAATAGTAACTGAACAAATTGTGAGACATTAGGTTGGCTTTTTAAGATATCATGAATGTTTGTGTGTTT
The DNA here is from genome assembly GCA_021397915.2 of Tor tambroides. Lineage (NCBI taxonomy): Eukaryota > Metazoa > Chordata > Actinopteri > Cypriniformes > Cyprinidae > Tor > Tor tambroides. The sequence continues at coordinate 50,137 of JAFVLL020031635.1, forward strand.
CAGTTGCATGAGCACGGCGCGTACCTGGTGGACAGCTTGTGGGACTGTGCGTCAGAGCTGCTGAAGGACTGGGAGAGTATGATCAGCCTGCTGCTGGATGAACCTTACCCTGGAGAGGAGGGTACATGGCTATCAAATCCACTCACTTGCATCTCTCAAGGGGTTTTTGTGTCTGGATCAGAATTTGGCTAAAAATCATTCTTACCTAAACTACTCAAACACCATGATGTGTGTGTTTCAGCTCTCACTGATGCTCAGGAAGCTGCTCTGATTGAGATCATGCTGTGTGCTGTCAGACAGACTTGTGAGTGTCACCCACCCATCGGCCGAGGCCCTGGCAAAAGGGTGAGACATATACACACAAACAACATTTTGGTTTCACCATATTAGTGAGGACGTCCCATAGATGGAAAGGTTTTTACACAGAGGTGAAATTTTTTTTAAGCTCCTGGCCCTGAACCTAATCCAAAAAGTTATTACTGGGTAAAATCTCAGCATGAAATAAAAAATTACCCAATCTTTTTTCTAAATTTGTTATTGATCTTATTGTGAATGATTTATCCATGCATGTGGTCCATTTAAAATGTTTCTTCTTATTTTTCTCTTGTAATATATGCTGGACTTCTCTAATCATTTAGTCCACTTAAGCCCTGCGTGTTTCGTACAATTGGCTAAAAACTCACATTCAGATCTGTCTCCATCCAGTCAACAGCCTGATGGATAGAACTAAGTCCCTGTTCTATATTGTTTTCAAAAATCTGTTCCAATATGTCATACATCATAATACGGAGGAAACAGCTATTTCTGTTTCCTCACAAGTCTGAAGCAAGCACATGATTTGGCTGATTGTTCTTTTCAAATAGAGAGGAGCACTTATGTTGTCACACGTCCTTTTTTTTTTTTTGTGGCATTTTTACCATATTTGTTAGGACATTTTCAAAACTTTGGATCTCAAAAAAACGGTAGCCAAGCCTGTACATACATGCACTCTCAAATATTTTCAGTCCAGCAAATCATGTCAGTTAATGGAAATAGATCAAGTAATTTTCTAAACCACCCATAAATAAAAATTCTGTTATTATTTCCTCATTTTCATGTTGCTTCAAATGTGTATGCTGTTTCTTATTCTGGCACAGGTTCTAACGGCTAAAGAAAAGAAAACCCAGCTGGATGATCGAACAAAGATCACAGAAACATTTGCTGTGGCTCTGCCTCTGTTACTGGCTAAAGTAAGTGATTGTCTGCCTTGCCAGATAATGTGTACTGCATCAATTGAATAACAAACAAATGTAAATTATTGTGACAAAATATCACTTCAATCGCAATCATTAATCCTCAACACTGAGCGTGCTTTTGGGTTTGCAAGAAAAATTTCATTGCAATATTGATCGGCTTTTTGGGGATAAAGAAAGGTCCACAACTCACTGCATATAGATATTCCAAACAAGTGGTTTCCATCTGAATAAAGATGGAAACCAAGTGATTTCTGACGAAACTCTCTTTCTCTCTCTCTCAGTATTCAGTGGACCCAGAGAAGGTCACTAATCTGTTGCAGTTTCCTCAGTATTTTGATCTGGAGATCTATACAACCGGTCGACTGGAGAAGGTAATTATTCACATACACAATATATAAAATATGGGTTTGTTATTTTGTGGAGTCACTTTAACATGAAGAAAGTTTGTAATAGTACTAACATATTTTTGGATCAATACATAGACATGAAGTCAAGAAATGATTGGTAGTTATTGTTTTGTTATTGTAGTTCTGTAAGTAATTCTTGCGCTAATGTCCTGCAGCATCTGGATGCTTTGCTGCGTCAGGTCCGTGATGTGGTGGAGAAGCACACAGACACAGATGTATTAGAGGCATGTTCCATGACATTTCATGCACTGTGCAACGAGGAATTCACCATCTATAACCGTGTAGATATTGTCCGCAGCCAGATGCTTGACGAACAGATAGATAAGTTCCACCGTCTGCTGGAGGATGTCCTGCAGGAGGTGTGTGTGGTCATTTTCTCTGTGTAACTGTTCTTTGTGATTCTTTGTGGTTTCAACTTTAACAGTTTTGTTTCTTTAAGGGAGAGGAGCCTGATGAAGATGATGCCTATCAAGTTTTGTCAACACTCAAAAGAATCACAGCCTTCCACAAGTAAGAACACACTTTGTCGCTGAGAAACTGAGAAATCCCAAAGGTCCTAAAACACATTGTGACTTTCATCATAACTGTGTGTGTGTGTGTCTGTGTTTGTGCTCCATGCAGTGCCCATGACCTCACTAAATGGGACCTTTTCACCAGCAACTACAAGCTTTTGAACTCTGGCCTGCAAAACGGGGATATGCCTGAGCAGGTACTGACTACTGACCCAGGGGGTTAACTCATTTCAGTTCATTGGCTGGATTGCATGCCTAATACATGCTCTTCTGCAGCTAAATGATGTTCTGAACCAACATGTTGCTTTAATGACCAGTAATGGCGTAAAACGGTGCACAATGATTTTCATTCCCCAGGTGCATTTACTTACATAAATTTATAGTTAAGGAATATTAATCAAGCATCAATGTTTTTAAGATAAAGAGAAAACTATTCAATGATCCTGACTGGATAAGAGAACATTAACACAAAGTTAGACCTACAAAATAATGTAATAGACAGCGTCAGCATCAGTATTAATGCATATCTAAAAAATTAATGAGCACTTGAGAAATTATAATATAATTATAAAGGTAATTACCCGTGATTTAATAAAAAAAAAATACTGTAGCTAAAAATATTCATGTTAAATTTTTTGTATTAATACAGTATTCTAGTTTTAGTTAGAAGTACAGATAAGCCCCTTTAAGGAACACTCCACTTTTTTTGAAAATAGGCTTATTTTACAACTCCCCTAGAGTTAAACTGTTGAGTTTTACCGTTTTTGAAACCATTCAGCCAATCTCCGGGTCTGGCGGTAGCACTTTTAGCTTAGTTTAGCATAGTTCATTGAATCGGATTAGACCATTAGCATCTCGCTCAAAAATGACCAAAGAGTTTTGATAATTTTCCTATTTAAAGCTTGACTCTTCTGTAGTTACATCATGTACTAAGACCGATGGAAAATGAAAAGTTGCGATTTTCTAGGCCGATATGGCTAGGAACTATACTCTCATTCCGGCGTAAAAATCAAGGAACTTTGCTGCCGTACCATGGGTGCAGCAGGCGCAATGATATTACACAGCGTCAGTGTTAATTTTGGCAGGCATTTTTGATTTAGTCTTAGTCTTTATCTTGAGACGAAAATGTTTAATAGTCTTAGTCACATTTTAGTCATTTGAGTCTTTCATAGTTTTAGTCTAGTTTTTTTTTTTTTTGTCAACTTTTAGTCATTACTTTTAGTCAAACTGCAGTTAATAACATTTATTTTGGTAGCTATTTTATATGTAGTATTCAAACAAAAATAGTCATCAAATCAATTAAGCTTATGAGAAATTTGAATCAAGGATTGAATTTGGAAAAACTGGAATAAATTTTCATTTTTTGGTAGAGATACAAATTAAATTAATTTTTCAGATACAGTAGGTTTACTTAAGTACATTTATTTAACATTTTGTTGGTTAACATTTATGACACAGATAATTAGCAATGCTGTCTGTTTAAGAAGGTATGCATGCAATACTGACACACATTCAGTTTTCACCCACCTGTTTACGCTCACTTAAGCCATAACCGACTGTATTTACGTGAGATACTCTGACTCTACACGATAGACATTTGGACTGCTGTGTGTGTATTTGAGCGCTGAGAACTGATCGCGCGCTGTATGAGAACTGAAGAAGTGGAGCGTGCGCGAGAGAGAGCACTTCTATCAGCGCGATTCCGCCTATCCCGCCTTCACTAACTTTAAGTTAATCGACAACGAATTATGACTCCCGGGAAAAACGGGATGTCTGGTCACCCAATCCCTAACCCTTCGGGTGCTGAGGCCATTGTTTCAGATCGCTAGTTCGCGTTTTGGTAGCCTATCCGTCCACTGCGGCTGCCATACTGAGACTAGATATGCAAACGCCCCTTATCCAATGACAGAGACGTACATTTTGGAAGCCAAGACAGTTAACTTAGCCTACAGGATGTATTTCGAATGTCCGGTAGTCCTCAAATAACATTTTAGTCCCGTCTCGTCTTGTTAACGAAGACGCGGTATAAATTTCGTCATAGTTTTTATCATCAGATATTAGTTTTAGCTCGTCAACGTCTCGTCTTAGTCACAGAAAAAAAATTCGTTGACGAATATTTTTCGTCGTCGTCTTCGTTGACGAAATTAACACTGCACAGCGTCTGAAAGTAGTCCCCAGCTAGGTAACTAGTTATGATATAGCTGGGGACTACTTTCAGGCACTGCGTAATATCATTGCGATTATCGAAACAATTATCGAAACTCTTTGGTCTTTTTTGAGCGAGATGCTAATGGTCTAATCCGATTCAATGATCTATGCTAAGCTAAGCTAAAACTTAAATTAAAGCTAAATTAAAACTAATTTAAATTTTTTTCTCCTAAAAGCAGGCCCTACTAGACTTCTCTACAGGCCGTATTTGGTCTGTGGGCCATGTGTTTGATTATATTGTTTTGTTTTGCCTTTATAGATTGTGGCTCATGCTCTCCAGTGCACTCACTATGTCATACTCTGGCACTTGACTAAGGTCTCAGAGGGCAGTGCCAGTAAGGTACAACACACACATACACGCCTAGACCTGTGTTGAGACTAGGGTTGGGTATCGTTTGGGTTTTTTTCGATACCGGTGCCAAATCGATACTTTTAAAACGGTGCCAGTGCCTAAACGGTGCCTGAACCGATACTTGTTGTATTTATATATGTGTGTATATATACAGTGCCCTCCACTAATATTGGCACCCTTGGTAAATATGAGCAAAGGCGGCTGTGAAAATAAATCTGCATCGTTTATCCTTTTGATCTTTCATTCAAAAAATTCACAAAATTCTAACCTATCATTGAAGTAAAACAATTGAATGTGGGGGGAAAATATCACTGTGAAATAAATGCTTTCTCTAGTTCATGTTGGCCACAATTATTGGCACCCAATTATTGCAACATCCTTTTCCCATAACGGTTCTGAGTTTTCTCCTATAATGCCTGATGATTTTGGAGAAAACCTGATAAGAGATCAGAGACCATTCCTTCATCCAGAATCACTCCAGACCCTTTAGATTCCCAGCTCCATGACGGTGCTTCTTCTCTTCAGTTCACCTCACTCATTTTCTATAGGGTTTAGGCCAGAGGACTAGGACGACCATGGCAAAAGCTTCATTTTGTGCTCAGTGACACATTTTTGTGTTGATTTTGATGTTTGTTTTGGATTGTTGTCCTGATGGAAGATCCAACCACTGCCCATTATAAGATTTAATACAGAGGCAGTCAGGTTTAGATTTTTTATCTGTTGGTATTTGATAGAATCCATGATGCCATGCATCTGAACAAGACGTCCAGGACCTCCAGCAGAAAAATAGGCCCACAACATTAAAGATCTAGCAGTATATTTAACCGTGGGCATGGGGTACTTTTTTATCCTTGTTTGTACTAAACCTATCTGGTGGGTTTGCTGCCAAAAAGCTCTTTTTTTGTTTCATCTGACCATAGAAGCCAGTGCCATTTGAAGTTCCAGTCATGTCTGACAACTGAATATGTTGGAGTTTGTTTTTGGATGAGCGAGGATAATTTTTCTTGAAACCCTCCCAAACAACATGTGGTGATGTAGGGGCTGTTTGATATTATTATTATTATTTATTATTATTATTATTATTTTTTTTTTATTTTTTTAATTTTTTTTTTTTTTTTAAGGTTTCTGACCCCAAGACTCAGCTAATCTCTGGAATTCTCCAGCTGTGGTCCTTGGAGAGTCTTTGGCCACTCAAACTCTCCTCCTCACCGTGCATTAGGACGATATAGACACACGTCCTCTTCCAGGCAGATTTGTAACATTTTTAGTTGATTGGAAATTCTTAATTATTGCCCTGATGTTGGAAATGGGGATTTTCAATGCTTTAGCTCTTTTCTTACAGCCACTCTCTATTTTGTGAAGCTCAACAATCTTGTTCTGCACATCAGAACTATATTCTTTGGTTTTACTCCTTGTGATGGTCGTTTAAGGGAATTTGGCTTTTGTGTTCCTCATATTTATAATCCTGTGGAACAGGAAGTCATGGCTGGACAATTTCATGCTCTGAGTCACCCTGGTGTGCTAAAAAATGTGAATATGAATGGGAATATAATTCAGAGATATTTTACTCATAAGAATTTCTAGGGGTGCCAATAATTGTGGCCAACATGTATTGGAGAAAAACATTTATTTCATCATGAGATTTTCCCCCATTTTCAATTGTTTTACTTCAATGATAGGTTAGAATTTTGTGAATTTTTTGAATGAAAGATCAAAAGGATAAACAATGCAGATTTATTTTCACAGCCGCCTTTGCTCCTATTTACCAAGGGTGCCAATATTAGTGGAGGGCACTGTATACTGTATATGGAACTCATGAAGCTCCAGGAAATCCCCGATATGGACAAAGGCATTGCTATCGCTGTAACTGAGTAAACAGAAGATATAAACGTTTTGAATGATAAAACAAATACATTAAACACTCGACTACGACAATATATAGTTGATCTGTGTTATTCAAGCCATCTCTGGTATTTTCATAATGATTAAGTATATTTATAATCCATTGCTAATCGATGCATTAGTAGCCTATGGAACATATTTTCTGCCTCATTCTGTGACAAGAAGCTACATCAGATCATAAAAGGAAGCATTTAACTGGTGTTGTGGACTTTTGTTGGACAACAGGTTTAAAAACGTGAATACAAGAGAATTTTAGCTTTAGGCATTTTAATTTAAGCTAGGGCTGGGCCGTATATCGAGTTTGTACGATATATCGATATATTCTTTATAAGCGATACGGTATGAAGCAATACCGTTAATATCGATATACATATAATATACATATAATATTGATATAATATATATATATATATATATATATATATATATATAAATTTGATACTAGTGCATCTGAAAAAAATATCTAGGGAGGACACAGACTGAACTGCTGCGGAGAAAGTGCATAATACAATTTGTTCTAAACATGTGACAAGGTTTATGAAGGGCTTTAAAAAAAAAAACGTAAGATATAGTAGTTTAAAGTTTCAGTTTAAAGCGGCTCGCGCTCTCCCTGTCACATGCGCTGACAGAAAGGCTGCGTGTGTCGCTGACAGAGATGCGCTGCTTAATGTGTTTGAGACGTGCTGTTTTCCTTAATGCATAACTTACATTTCACAGGTATATTCTCCATCGGTAAATGTTAGAAAGCCATGGAAATATTTCCATTTTGCTGATTCTCCGCTAAACTTCACAGACTAGCGCCGCCGTGCGCATGCGCGCCAAACAGACGGAGTGCAATAACTCTGACTAAAATATACATTTTGCTGAAATATTTGTAGTTGGACAATAAATGTAGGTTTGAAATTCTACATATGTCACAAGTAAGTGTATTTGTATGATAGCACTAACTGTAAAGTGTAATGGGGTAATCAAAATAGCCTTTTTACTCAATTAGTCTGTGCTTTTTATTATTTTCATTTTTAGTTTAGTAAATTTAACTTCAGCTTTAAAAGCATTATTTTTGTTTTTAGATTGCAATGTTACAATGTTAGAATGTAATGTGATTTTTACCCTTTTTGCACATAATATGCCTACATGCTTGCATTCACTTTATTTGTTTAATGCTCTCATTTCCCGAGTTGTGCTTTTAAGTCGGAATGGGAAAACAGCACACTCGCGTTACTACAAAGATTTGTTGGACTTGTATTATTAGAGCTTTTCGACTTGAGTTCACGTGCATTTTCTCAGTCGGGAAATAATTTTTCACGTGCGGTGCCGGTGATGATGCTTCTTACGTTCGTTTCGGAGAAACAAAGGACAAATATTTTAATTGATCGCTCAGGCATGGCACCGAAATGAGGCACCGAAATCTGCATTCTGATTCGGTTCTAGTACATACTGGTTACATAGTTACCGGTGCCATATTGGTACCGGGTTTCGGTACCCAACCCTAGTTGAGACTGTCATTTGTGAGCACTTAGTCATACTCTCGTCCTGTTTCAGGATGATATGATGCTGTTGCGGAGGCAGGTGAGAGCCCTCTGTATGATGTGTCAGAGGTACCTGAATAGTATCAGCACTGTTGTCAAAGAACAGGTGAGTCTGACCTGCCACACCAAGCTCCTATGTCCTTTCATGTATAGGGGATTCTGGGAAAATGAACTGTGTTTTTGTGTGTTGCAGGCCTTCACCATTCTCTGCGATGCGCTCCTGATCTTCAGTTATCAGATTGTGGCGTCGGGGCGGGAAGCTTTAGAGCCCTTGGTGTTCAGTCCAGATGCATCCTTACAGAGCGAACTACTCAACTTCATCCTTGATCACGTGTTTGTTGACCAGGACGAGGACAGCAGCACAGGTAAATGACAAACAGGACAGAAGACTGCTCTGATCCACTTCAAGGTGGCAGTGAGTAGTGTATAACGGCATATACGCAGTCTATGCTCCAGAGATCAGCTGTTGACTTGTAATGTGTAGTTGTGTTTTTCAGCAGCTTGACATAGCAATATGGCTCATATAAATGGTTTGAGTTTGGAGCAGGACCACTGTTTTGTCAAACAGTGTTTAAATTTGATACATAGGGATTTGTTTTAAGATGCTTTTGTAACCTTTTTGGATCTTCTCAATTTTGGTTACCTGGACTTTCAGTGGAGGGACAGAAAGGTTTCATTAAAAATATTTTAATTTGTGTTCTGAAAATTAACCAAAGTCTTATGGGTTTGAAATGACATGAGGGTGAGTAAATGATGACAGAATTTCCATTTTTGTGTGAACTATCCCTTTAAGAAACCTCTGAGGATACAATGCTGCTTTAGGAACAGAAATAAGATGCTTCACCCTTAATGATGAGAAATAATCTCATTAATTCATTTAGAAACACTGAAAATTAGTGAAAAGCTTAAAACACTACCAGTCAGAAGTTTGGTCATTAAATTACAGTTTATTAGTATTATAATTATTATTATATTCTGCACAATTATTGGCTGCTTTTTTCACTATCCAGTCAAATTAATTAATTTTTGGTTGTATCTTGCAGATGATGAGGCTGGTAAGATTGAGGCGCTCCACAGACGCAGGAATTTACTGGCTGCTTTCTGCAAATTGATCATCTACAATGTGGTGGAGATGAAGACAGGAGCAGATATTTTCAAACAATACATGAGAGTCAGTCTCACTTATGTTGTAACGTTTGTCTGTGTTTGTTACTTGATGCTTACATTGACTCTCTGTCTCTGTCTGTGTGTAGTACTATAATGATTACGGTGATATCATTAAGGAGACCATGAGTAAAGCACGTCAAATCGACAAGATACAGTGTGCCAAAACTCTGATCCTCAGCTTGCAGCAGGTGAGGCAGTGCTTCCCTCCTTAGACCAGCTCTCCCAGCAACACTGAATAACAGAAGTGTGATGTTTGTGTTTCAGCTGTTTAATGAGATGCTGAATGATCTGGGCTGTAACTTTGACCGGTCTGCATCTGCGTTCTGTGGGATTAAGGAACTGGCCCGACGCTTCTCGCTCACGTTTGGACTCGATCAACTCAAAACCAGAGAGGCCATTGCAATGCTCCACAAGTAAGAAAATTCAAACACACTTGCTGTAAAGTCCCAACGGTGTTCTGGTTTATGATCTGGAATCGTTGGATGGGCGCTCCAGCCACTTTCTTTATCCTGATTGTGTAAAACTATATTTTATATATTTAAGACTATCATATCAGAATTGAATTCTGGCACCAGCATTAGAACCATTTTAGTGGAAAAGAATGGCAACAGAGTTTATATATGTCTTTGTGACAGTCACAGAGTGTGTTTTCTGTGTTTAGGGATGGAATAGAATTTGCCTTTAAAGAACCCAGTCCACAGGGGGAGGGTGGCCCTCCTCTCAACCTCGCGTTCCTTGACATCCTCAGTGAGTTTTCCTCTAAACTACTGAGGCAGGACAAGAAGACTGTGTAAGACACTCACATTGAGAATCCCTGCTGTCTCAGATCCATCAGAGACTCGAGTATATATATTCATGGTGCAGTATTTTTTGGAAGCTATTAGTTATAAAAAAAAACATTTAATTTAGGCACTATTTGCATTGAGGTGTTATATGGAAAAAGACTGCAAAACACTGGCCATTTTGCTAAATTTCCTCAGTTTTTTGTGAAATCCAGCACACAAATGTATTTGAAAATTAATACATTTGAACCAGTAAATTTGACCTAAATACTCTATTTAAATTGAAATATTTAAAAAACATATGTGTTTTTGTTGTCGATTAGAAATTAAAGATAAAACATCTAAAAAAAAATAATAATAATTGTACCATTCATTGAATTGGCTTCATTGTGTGAAAATGGTAGAAAAAAGTTTGAGACCTAATGCCAGCATTGCATTTTTGCTACGCTTAGAAAAATGTTTTTAAATTTATATATGTTCAAATTTTCAGGGCATGTAAGCCTTTTCCCATCACTAGATGTATATAAATAAAAAATATTAACTTTCTAAATAGATAAATTGGTTTGAAAACGTGTTAACTGTGTCAGCATGTTGGCGGAATTTTTTTGTGATTCTGGCAGATAAAATGCATTTTTTTCCCCCAACAAATATGTTGTGATAAATTTTAGTGTCAGCTACTGTTGTGTGTAGTTTTTACCCATATTTGTTAAATATAAAATTGTTGAAATTCTGCTGCACTGGGTCTCTGAAGGTTAATATTGTATTGTCTTTTAAATTAGAATCTCTATTTAAGTATACGCATGTTTTTTTGTTTGACCTCCGATCTCTTCCATCAGGCACCTGTATCTAGAGCGGTTTATGACCTTTCAGATGGCCCTGCAGAGGGACGACTGCTGGTTACCGCTCATCTCCTACCGGAACTCTCTGCAGGCGGGCGCTGATGATGACACTCTGTCCGTCATCAGCGGTGTGAGCAGCAGGAGCTCCGCCCGCAGTCGCAGGAGCAAACCACCTGCCGCCAGCAAGAGAAAACTGCCCGAGGGTATGTGTGCATTGAATCGCAATTATATGATGAGTTATATGATGAGTTATAATCTTTATAGTTAAATCTATAATGTTTAGATTAAAACTAACTTCCTGTTTCATTGTCTTCTCTCGTGTCTGTCTCACAGAGGAGAGTAGCTGTAGCAGCAGTGATGTGAGCATGTGGGTAAATCATGAGCAGAGTGGTCCGCACACTCCTGTAATGATGTCATCACCCCACATCGTCTCTACTGTCCTGCGGGACGCAAAGAAGCTCCGCCCTGAACAGGGGTACATAGGAGTTTACAGCATGAGCAACGAAACGCAGCACACACCCCTGCAGCAGCAGCAGCAGCAACAACACATGGACTACAAGTAAGCACACACACACTAACGTTTTTCCACATACTCTCTCTTTAACACACTCATTAGTAAAAAGTTAATTGAGAGCCGCTTTGTTTTCAGTTCTCAGGTCTCGTGGATGATGGCCCAGAAACAGCAGCAGGAAAGAGCAAGCCTGCAATACGGCAAAATGAGAGGCCACATTCAGCACACCATGTGAGTACACATTTACATACATATATTAGGGTCAGTATTATTTTTTTAACATAGAAATTATTTCTTTTTTTCAGCAATGATTACATTTATCAAAAAGTGATGACATTTATAAATGTTACAGATTTCAAATAAATGTTGTTCTTTGGAACTTCTATTCTATTCTATTCTAATTCTATTCATTAAAGAATCCTGAAAAACATATATCAGCGTGTACACAAAAATAGAGTGTTAAATGAGCATATTAGAATGATTTCTGAAGTATCCTCTGACATTAAAGAAAGGAAAAATGGGTACTAAAAATTGAACTAATAATTTCAAATATATTCTAACAAAAAATTATGTAATTTTTTTAAATAGTACTGTTTTACTGTATTTTTGATCAAGTAAAGGCCGACTTGGTGAGTGTAAGAGGCTTCTTTTAATAACATTACAAAAAAAAAATCCTACCAACTCCAAACTTTTGAATGGTAGTATGTGTGTGTGTATATATATATATATATATATATAATATTAGTGATGCACATTTATGGATTTTCTGACCCAATTATGAATTAATTATTGCAATTTGATATCATTTCACTTTTTGCATTTTAATGTTGTTGACAAACTAGCATTGTTCCTTTTTATGATTTTTGAATAGGGCTGCCACAGTCTGGAGAAATCTGGAAATTTGAACATATTTTATTGTGATCACCAGACCTCAAAATCTCACATGGTCATTTACATTCTTGCACTCATATTTACTTTTTTCAAATTTGCTTGTTTGCCAGTCGGCGTGGCAGCGGGCTGATGGAGGATGATGAGGAGCCGATTGTAGAGGATGTGATGATGTCATCAGAGGAACGACTGGACGACCTTAATGAGGGAATGGACTTCGACACCATGGACATTGATCTGGTAGGAATCAGAATTCAGGAAAGCATAATATCAACCAGTGAAAACCCTTTCTTACCCAAAGATTCACTGTCACTCTATCAGGTGCAGAGTCGCAATGATTGTGTTGCTCAGATCTTTGCATAATCCATTTAATCCAGTTTCCTTCGACTGCAGAGTCAACACACTCTTACACAGAGAGAAAACACATTTGTGTGTCATTGTTTTTAACTTTACCTTTTTTTCTTTCTCTGAAGCCTCCATCCAAAAACCGCAGAGAGAGATCAGAGCTGAAACCAGACTACTTTGACCCTGCCTCCATCATGGATGACTCTGTAAGCCTTCTTTCATCTGCCTGTTTATTCATTCATTTATTAATCCACTTCATAATTTATTCATTAGATGTGCTTGTTAGAAATCCCTTAGATTTACATTAAAGGAGGGACCAGAGGATTATGTGCTTTTTTTGTCTTGTGCCAATAAGCAACCAGACAACATTGTGGCAGTGAATTTAGGTAGAATTTTTTTCCACAAAACTTCAAAAATCTACTTTTTGTTCTCTCTGCCCATTTACTCGTCACTGTGAACTGACAGATGAGATGCTGAGGAAGAACACAGCGCTAAAGACCCGTTCACGCCAAAACTATATATTACGAAATGAAAGCTATGATGTGTAAAACATCATTCTAAAGTTGGCAACATTTCATGTACAAAAATGGTGCTTTGCCTATTGTCAGTAGTATAGTGATGTATGAAGTACACAACTCACACAGAAGTAACTTTCAAACAAAGCACTTTGTTTCTCTTAACCAAATTAAACCTGTTGAATATATAACCATTATTAGAACCAGCTTGAATGTAGTTGTCATTATAGTTATTGTTCTTGGTGTGAACAGGCCTGAACCCTTTGCACCTGCAATATTGGGCTTATAACGTGACTCTGTGTGTGTTTTGTCTAACAGGTCCTTAATGTCTCCATGTTCTGAGATGGGTACATAAGAGCAGTGACATGTTTCTCCTCATCTGATTTCACTCCATGGACTAAATGCACATGATGGTGCTGCGTATCTTTCCCTCCTGAAAACACGCCATAACTTTCCATCTGTACATATAACAGCCCACAGGGCAACAGACAAACATTTACCGCATGAGATCAGACTTATCTATTCATGCTCTTTTGTAATGGAGGTTTAAAAATAGCTGGGGTTTTTTGTAACTCCTGGAGGAGTTTTGATTTTTAGGTAATTTTGTAAAGACAATCAATTGTAAATGACTTTATAAAGGATGATTTAAATCTAAGATTTATAACTCAACTTCCCTTAAAGGGTTTAGACTTGCAGTGTCTGTTTTTTTTTTTTCACAGTACCTTTCTCTCTCTCTCTCTCTTTTTTTTTTTTTTTAATTCATCAATCACAGTGTTTTCACTTCTCAGAAGTAGGTTAAACCTCATATTGTGATGATATTCCTCAATACTTACTTTACTGATTGGCTGACTGAGAGGTTTTTGCCCACCCCTCCCTCAGTGTTAAATAATTGCCCCCCCCCCCCCCCCCATTTTCAAAGAAAAGCTCTTTCTGTAGAATATATCTAATTTCTTTTTGAATATTAGAAATAGGTATTATAATATATTGTTATATATCTTTAAAAAATATATATAATTATATATATGTATTATTTTGTTTTACACAAAATGTGTAATATAATGTGAATCATTGCTGATTTATTTTTAACTTAATGTTTTTATGTTTGGTATCCAACCTACTGTTTCATTCACATTGCATCTGTCCTGAGAGAATCACTGATGTTTTATTAACTTTCATTTTGGAAAAGCTCCACTGTGAAAAATTCTATTATCTTTCCCCTTTGTGTAGTTCATTGAGGTTGTGGGTTGTTTTTGAGGTTAGGTAGTTGAAACCATGAACGGCTTGTTAGTCAGAGTGAATTATGATGATTGTCTTTGTGGTGAGAAATCTTGGTAAATGTAACCATGGTGATTTTATGCCGGGAAATGCATTTCTGCATGGAGCTTCTGGTCAGGATTGGAAAGGAAGCAGTTTTTTATGTGTTTCACACATAGCTGGTCATTTGTCCCACTTTGTTTTTAATTTCCGGTCCTGCAATGTCTCTTTTATTTCCAAAAGCGTGTGAGTGTATGTATTTTAATGTATTGGACTGTACATAAAAACCAAGATGTTTTTATTCTATTTACACGATGTCAGTTGTTTCATTTACTATGTTTATTGCATTTATATTTAGATATGAGATAAACCTTCCTGATCTTTAGCACTGCTATCATCGGCAGCTGCACATTTTACTAAAATTCAAGAAATACATTATTTATTCAGTTGCTTTATTGAAGAATACTAGATCTCAAAATAATTTTTTGTCCTTATATTTGATAAAAATCAAACATTTGTCCTACAAAATCACTGTTGCTTCATCACTGATCTGTTCCTATGAACCATGAATACAACTGTGACATTTTCTGGGTCATGAACAAGAAGGTCAGTGTTCTACAGTGGCCTGATCAAAGCCTTCATTCACACAAAGAATCAATGATGGAACAAACACATCCACCCAGAACAAATGACACAGATCAGTGCTAAATAGCACAAAAAGTCTGGATATTTGCAGCATGACAAACCTCTATTAAACATGTCATGAAAGGTTAGGTGATATGAAGCATATTCATCTTTTAAAAATAACTAACGTAGAACTTAAGAATAATTGTTGGATGCTCTGGGTGTAAAAATTATGTCTCTAACTTTAGTTTAAAACATGACTGGTTAGGTTTCAGAAATAAACACAAAAGTGTTTACACTGAGCTCCTCAGCAGATTGTCTCTTTTTTTTTTAAATATTTCAAATGCACAAAGCTCTAACATTAAGATGAGCAAGCTAGGTGAGCAATGCCGAAGGTTAAAGACAATGATTCAAATGATTTGAGTTTTTATGTGTAAATATATCAATAAAAAAAGATATATATATATATATATATATATATCAAAAGAAAAATATGCTGCATGTTATAGTTGATTTAGTTGTTCAATAGAGACTGCAGGGGGCGTTGTAGTGCCTCGCTCAGACCGGAAATCTCTGCCATGACAACTGCACGCGCAGCTTCGAAATCAACCGCGGGCAGGACGCGCACTTTCCAAAACTATGACGTGAAATATTCACCAAAACATTAGGATTCAAACATTTTACACGTTTATGTAAGAGTGATTTTGAAAGACTGGGCTTTTAGAAGTTATTATGGATATGTGGAGAGCAGAAAGGCTGAACGCGCCGGCGGACTTCATGAAAGCTCCTGATGGAGGTAAACAAACAGAGTAAACTGCAGTGTGATATAACTTAATAGATTTCATCTAACAGCATTTAAACAGCATTTGAGTTCTTGTATATTATCTTAAATGCAGTTTATGTGTCTCAAATAAACTCAGAGACTACATGGACTCAGTGTTGGGTGTAACTAGTTACATGTAACGGAATTACGTAATTTAATTACAAAATAAATGTAACTGTAATCTGTAAATAAAAATAAATAAATTACAATTACTTATGAAAATGTTAACAATTACAAAGGGGGTTACGTCTGAATATTTTCAGATTTAATTGATTTCTTTTCCAAAATGCACTGACTGCTCTAAAATATGAGACACCAATGATTCAGGAGTTTAGGACACATGCTTATTTGATAACTCTTTTATTTCCTATTTGGATTTATGTATACACTTTATTTTTAAAGATTTTTTTAAGATTAACAAGACATTGTTAGATGCCTATTGTTTCCTGTCGTAGCTATGCGAACATTTGATTTTAAAAACAGTATAATAGCTATATCATAGCTATATTTCTTGTTATGATTTTAAATCTGAATTTAACCTCAGAACAATCTCAAAGTAAAAAAGCGGTGCTGAAGTCCGATTTTGTGGTGGCTGTGCTTTCAAATTAAATTATTATAATCTTAATTCAAGTGATGATTTTGAAAGTCTGACAGTAATCAGTGTTGAGTACTACTGTAAGGTTAACCCTGCCTGCTTTAAATGTTTCAAAATGATTAACATTCATTAGAAATGTATAAAAGTAATCAAATGTAATCAGTTACATTACTTTAATAAATATTACATTTTGAATAGGATAACTTGTAATTTGTAACCTATTACATTTCCAAAGTAACCTTCCCTACACTGCATGGACTGTTTGTACTTCTAAAACTGAACTAGATGACAGCTAAAAGGTTGTTACAAATAATGAGCAGTACTGTTAAATTGTGTCATATGTGAGGCATCTGTAATTTTGTGAAAAATCCAGAAGCTCAGGGACACACACTCAGAATAGAGATTTGAAGGTTCTGCCTTTATTTCAGTCTTTTATGTCTTTATTACATGAGTATCAGTCTGTGTTTGTCTCCCAGCATCTGTCTGTAACCCCACTCCTCCTCTGATGACGCCTGCTCAGTTTACTGGGGGTCCTCTGGCCCGGCCCACAGCTTCACAGACCACACCCACCCAAGCTCTGCCACAGTCTGCACGCTTCAGAGCTCCAACCCCTTCTAAATTCAGTGAGGAGGGGTTTGGCTGGACAGACTCTGCTACAGTGGAAGCGTGGCGGCCCGTCCATCAGAAACACCAAAGCGAGAAAATGATACAACAGCTCCCTGACCACAGGTACACAAACACAACAGCACTGCCCCTGAAAAGACCCATCCAGTGATTTTAGTGGTCTGTCTGTAAATTCATCTCTCTTTCTGTCAGGTTGTCAGAAGATGAGAGGAGCAGCTCAAAGCCCCTGCTGCAAGAGGTGGAAAGGTTAAGAGAAGACAAGGAAATGATGAGAGGAGAGATGGAGCGACTGAAAGGAAGAGTAGAGTGTTTGAGAGAGCAGATCCGAGATCAGCAAAACCAGATAAACAGGTACAAACACTCAAACTGACTGAATTGTTACTTCAACTGTGTATGTGGGCTGAAAAGTGTGTGTGTGTCTATAGACAGTGTATAGAGCGTGATGAATTACACAGTGAACTGAAGAGCTGCAAAGCTGAGCTCAGTATGAGCCAAGACCAGGTAAATACACTTTCACTTTATTCCCTGATCATTCAGAATAGGTGTAGAATGTGTATTTTAGGGCCAGAAATGCTAGTTTCTAAATACAGCCTGAATTTGTGTCTAGCTTTCAACGCTAAAAAGAGAGTATGAATTAAAATGTCAGCATTTGGAGAAAGAGTTACAGGACTCAAAGCAGGAGATGGGGAGACTGCAACAAAAACTAGAGACACAGGTAAGGCATGATTAACAACATGTGGCTATATTTTGTTTAAGTTTTCTGAATGAGGTTTTGTTGTTCATCTTTAACCAAAAAATCTTCCATAGTGCACCTTTAAAGGTTGGCATGAAATTACAATCCCCCTATCAATTTATCTCTCTTTTCTAAATGTGTGTTATTGATCTTATTGTGAATGATTCATGCTTTTTTTTTTACTTTTAATTTGTCTAAGAGAGATAAAACTGATAATTTATATTGTCACTTAATCCTCCTGTCCTACATTTTTCTGTTTTGTAAGACTTCACTCTCTGATTCGTTGAAATGGTCTACGTGATACATTTTTTTTAGTCTTATTTTCAACCTCTTTGAATATCAGACCGATGCTGCACAGGAAGTGACCTTACTGAGGAACAAAATAAAAGAAGTGATATCAGAGAGAGATGAGCTGAGAAATCAACTGAGGTGAGTATAAAAAAAACAAAACAAATGTTGCTCATGCTGCTGTCTCTAAATGACAAATCATTTACAGGTCTGTTTATGTGATGTCACATGATTTGTATTTGTGCAGTATCCTGAACAGCTCATTGCTGGAACAGTCTGAGTGTGTGCAGAAACTACGGACGTATATTGGCAGCAACATCACAGAGAAAAAGGAAGAGGAAGAGCTTAGACGACAAATACAGGTGTGTAAACACACAGTCTGCTGAATTGCAATCAGTGCATCAGTTGTGATCTTTTGAATTAATGTTGAATGCATGAATGTAATTATTTTATGAACATGTGTGTGTAGCATTTAGAGAAGGAAAAGGAAGCCCTGTCTTTATCAGTCCAGCTGCTGAATGTTCGAGTGAATGCAGCCAATGACATTTTGGCCATTCAGGAGAAAGAGCTAGGTGAACAGGTAATATTACACACATGCAAACATGTACATATGTAGTCTTTGAAATGAATGACCAATGCAGTTTGACAGATATAAATTCATTAGTACATTTAGTGGTATTTTATTATGTGTGTAGGTGCAGACTGACCCATTGTACTCTGGCAATAAAGCTGGGCAGATGTTGAGTGTTTGGAGACAAAAGGTGTTCATGCTACTTGTTAAACTGCAGACCAGAGATTTACAACTTCACACAGAGAAAACACAACTGCACAACATGGTAATGTAAATGCATTCTCACACACATGCATAGTGTACTAATATGATAGATAAACATTCCTAACCACGGATGTCAGTAATTTGCATTTTTATTTGACTCCTCAAGTTTATTTTCAGAAGTCATTTTTACCTATATAAGAGCATGTTTTTGCTAACGATAGTGTCCATATACATTACTCTCTTCAAACACGACTGTTCATAGTTGTCCATATACACTGTTTAAATATTTGGAGTCAGGAAGGTTGTTTTTAAGTTTTTACTTTTATTCATCAAAAATGCGTTACTTTGATCAAAAGGGACTTTTTCATTATTACAAATATTTATAAAAAAAGATGTTGTTCTTTTGAAATTGTGGAAAAAAGTATCAGTTTTCATGAAAATATTAAGCAGCACAACTGTGTTTGTTTTCAACATTGAAAATAATAAATGTTTCTTGAGCACAAAATCAACATATTAGAATCATTTCTGAAGGATTATGCGACACTGAGAACTAGAATAATGACTGATAAAAATTCAGCTTTGCCATCACAAGGATATATTACATTTTGAAATATATTAAAATAGAAAACAGTTATTTTAAATTGTAATAATATTTCACAATATAATGTTTCTATTGTATTTTTAATGTCCTTCAGACATCTTTCAAAAGCATAAAAATCTCTAAACCTTTGAATGGTAAAGTATGTCAGTTACTTGAATCAATTAATTAAAATAAATTTTCAGTCTGTACAATTTTGGCTGTCAACATCAACATCTGGTTTCCAAGTTAGATTACATATTTATTTATGTTCTACCATCACATTAGTAAAACTGTAAGTTTTTTATTTAGGAGTGTTTTCAAAATCCTCGATTTTAATACTTTTTTTGTATGTGTGTGTAGGTTTCCTCTCTACAGCAGCAAGTAGAGTGTTTGCAGTCGCAGAACAGTGTCTTTCAGCACCAACTAGAGGACAAAACGGCCCAGTTGGAGTTACAGCATGTACATGCACAGGTACACTGACATACATGTATGCACATACATTAGGGTTGAGTCTGGTTGTGGGATCAGTTAGGTTTAGGTCTTGTGGTCCTTCCATTAGAATGAAATTCCTCTCTTTGGTAATGGATAAAGTCTGCACAGATGCCAAATGTTCATCTGTTACTCACATTATGTTTCGGATTCGATATACCTTTTCACAGCGCTATACATGTCCTGACCATGCATGCTGTGATGAAGGATCTCTATTTATTACGTAACAGGTCTTCAAGGTAATATGATAGATGTGCATGAGAAACCAACTGAAATTTAAGTGGGTACTCGCTAAAAATTTAGCTTATTGATATTCGCATAATCAGCTTGTGCACTTTGTCTCCATTCCTCATGAGCTCGTCCCGTTCGCCCTCTTATTCTTTTCTTGTTATCTTTGCTTTTTACCAGTCTGAACAGGATGGATTGAGCTTAGTGAGGTTTAAGCTTGTTCAGCATTGACTCATAGAAGATCTGCTGTTTTAACATCACATTGTTCATCCGTGATTACTCACCACATTCAGAGCAGCTGTCCAGCTGATCAGCTGTATTACACGGTGATGGCACTGAAACTCTTTTTCTGTATTGCCTGCAGGCAAGTGTGTTTCTGACAGGCCATGTGCTTGCTTTGTGTGTGTGTGTGTATGTGTTCAGGGAGTACAGCAGCAGTTGGATGGTGCTCTACAGGAGAATACTCAGCTGAAAGAGAGCAATAAGTGCACCGAGGGATCTCTGAATGATATCAGTGAAATGGCACACAGGTAGCACGCACAATCACACCCCTTGAGCTGGCCCTTGAATCTGTTAATGTTCTGTAAGTCTCTTTGGATTAAACAAGTTTAATAAATACCAACATGACTGTCATGATTAGATTAAAGCTGACTGTGCCTCTGACCAAAGCCCTGAAGCCAGCTCATCCATAAACATCTGTCTCTCTCTGTGTGTTGTCTCTCTCATCAGAGTGATGTCAGCCATAGAAATGAAGGCAGGTCAGATGGAAGCAGTTCAGCCCAGTATAAGTCAGCTGAACCAGAGACTCGCCTTCGCTGCCAAACGTCTGGACACAGTACATGGTGAGGGTGTCATCTGTGTGCGAATGTGTGTAAGTGTGTTTCGCTTTTAATATACATGGGTTGTTTGTCTGCAGGGCTGCTGTTGAGGAAAGAAGCTCTTTGGAGAACCAAGAAAGCTACAAGATCTCCAGAGCCAGCAGTGTCAGAGAGGTACATAATCATGGGAATAAATTAAACACATCGATGTTCAATGTAAAATTAATTTCTTTAAGGTGTTGTTTTTTTTCACAGCTGATTATTGGAAGCTTCAGAAACAAAAGATAGCTGAGGTTCAGCTCAATCATATGTATTTAAAATGACCTAAAACAAGTCAGTTTTGTAGTGTTTTAGATGATTTTATACCAAAATGCATAGTAATATTATAATATATAATATAATATTATTTTAAGTATTAATATTGTTAATATACAATAATAATAATACTAATTATTGTTATTATTATTATTATATTACTAATAATAATTAAAATAATAATTATTAGCAACACATTCACTACAGTTCAAAAAGTTATAAAATTATTATTTTTAATAATTATTTGAAACATTAATAGATCACTCTTAGGAGATACAATGTTGAATTCAAAATTAAAGATAGCTGCTTTTATTTATTTATTTATTGATTTTTATTTTTTTGATAATTTTTCCTGAAACATTAATGGATTGCTCTGTTAAGAGAAGGTACAATCTTGGATTAAAAATTAAAAATGGCTGTTTTTTAATAGTTTTTCTTCAAACATTAGTTGATTGCTCTGTTAAGAGAAGGTGCAACGTTGGATTAAAAATCGCTGTTTTTATTTACGAAACCTAACAGGGAAAGAGTTGATGTGACAACTTTGTAGTATCCAACAGTTTAAAGATGTAGTAATTTTATTTATATAGAGTCTTTCCATAGTTCAAGGTCACTTTACCTAGTATATTACAAGAACATTTGCACACCCACCCACATATTGCAACCACAAGGCCACATATCATCCAAGTTACAAATTAAATAGATATGTTTTTAGCTGGGTCTTGAAGGTAGTTTAGTATGTTAATCATGTGTACAGCTTCACATACAGTTTTTTTCAGTAGTTTTTGTGTGTAATAAGCAGTATACTAGTATTCCGTTCCATTATCTCCTCTTTGTGTTGCAGCTTTATTAAGAGTCTCCAGGCTGAGGTGGTGTTGTTGAGCGCAGAGAGAGATAAACTCACACAGGAGCTCAAACTACAGCAGCAGCGTATGTACACAAACATTAACCTGAATGTCTACTGAAGGTAGTAAAGAGAGGACTGTAACTGTGTTGAATGCGTACTGCAGGAGAGAGAGAGCTGGGACACCTGAGGGAAGCTCTGTCACAAAGCAGGGAGGAGTTGGAGGCATCAGAATCGAGCCGAATGGAGATGCAGAGACAATGTGAAGAGTGTGAGGGGACCATTGTGGAGCTCCGTGCTGAGGCCCAGAGACTACAGCAGCAGTGTGACTCAGGTGCATGAAGAGCAGTGTGTTTGAGTGAAGTAACAGCAGTGTCCCCTCCCCGCACAAAGCATTGTGTATTCACTTCACATTTTCCATCTTATTCTCTTATTTTCATTGCTAATAGTCTATTAACACTGTGTTTAACGCATGGTGAATTCTGCTGACATCAATTGCTAGTTGCTCCAGGCAAAATCATGCAGCTCTGCTTCCACTGTGCTCACAGGCTCTGGTGACGAATCATTTGTGTTTCTGTTTCCATCTAATATTTGCTAAGGTTTGGTTGTGGAGTACAGTTTCTTATTCTTGAAGATGTGAAAGCTGATTATGGATATTTGTGTAGTTTTACAAAAGGTGTCAGAAGTTGAGAGTGTGTGTGCAGAGAAGCTCAGGGACATGGAGGCTCAACTCAACACAGCAAGGAGAGAGCACACAAAAGCAGGTATACATACTTGACAAACAAATACAAATGTCATGGTATGTGTTTTTGATTGATGTTATGAGAGTTTGTGCATTACTGAACACACACATTCTCTTTTGTGTGTGTGTATTTGCGTGCAGTGGTAGCTTTGCGACAGGTTCAGAGGCAGGTGGAGAGAGAGAGAGAACAGATGAAAGACATAGAGAAAGAGAGAACAGAACACACACACAAACAGATCACACATCTGCAGAAACAGCTGAAAGACAAGGACAAAGACCGCAACCTTCTACTGGTGAGTCATATGCACACACGTTCACTCACACACAAACACACACACACACACACACACTCACTCACTCACTCACTCACTCACTCACTCATCTATTGTTATTTAGGGGGCATCAGTGGCAGTCCTGGCTCACTTGGGGGCCTCAGTGAGATAGGACACAACCTATTTCACCAAGAAATAAAATAATTAACTTAATAACTTGTGGTATGAAACGTCTTATTTTATTTATTTAAAAAAGAATGTGTGTGAGTTTGAAATATGGAATGGGTGGTTTCTGCTACTGCACTGTAGATAACCATGTTTTAACCTATTAAAGATGCGAATAATTTTTTGCAAGTTCTATTTAAAAAGCGCCTGGCTCAGAGATCTGAGTGGTTTTTTAGATCTGTTTCTCTGTCCTTTATTTTCTACTGTTTTGTGTGTGTGCAGGCAGTGGTTCAGGAACAGGGTTTGATGAATGAATATAAAAGACTGAGAAGATCAGCAATTCAGACAACTGAGGACCTGAAACAAAAGCACCATCCTCAGTCTCAGAGCAGCAATCCTCCAACACCTGAAAGTAAGCATACACTGACACTTATGATGTCAGAAGTTAGCTTGATGCTTTTTTTGCCCATGATATGGATTTATATTTATAATTTTGTAATATCTTTGATTATATAATTTGTTCATTCATACATCGATTCATTTTTTTAATGTCTACTCAATGTTCTTTTGCACTTGACTTGATTCCTCATCCTGCTTCTCTCAGGTCTGCTGGGGGCACTGCAGGCTCTTAGTGCCGCAGTGATGGGCAGTTCAGAGGAAGAAGATGATGAGGAGGGTCAGGCCTTCACTGTGACACAAACACCCTCTTGTGCTGACACACATAAAGAATAGTGCTGAACACACCAATCAATTCTCTCTCACACACTTGCTGCCTGTCCAACCCCTCTCATGGGGTTTGATGTCTGTTTTATAATTTAATAAAAGAGATTTTTGTAAAATTAGACCTGTAGATATTTGTTCATCTCAGAATGGTTTGCAAAATTACACATTTCTGTCAGTGCCTTTACATCAGTTAGTATTAATTATTGGTTTGTCTTTCAGATTTAGTGGCCGTTATCCCATGTCCTTGAGAGCAGATGAATAGGAGGGAAATGAGAAGCTGCCATTAGTCAATAAAAATAATCCAGTGTGAGTCACTGAAAACTTTTGTCATTTTATAGCAGAAAGTTCTTTGTTATTTAGCAGGCCCTTTTTCTCAGAGCAACTTTGCAGTGTATGATCCTGTGCTAGCAGCACACAGCACATTCACTACAGTTCAAACATTTGAGGCCGGTAAGATTTTTTAATGTTAAAGTCTCTTACGCTTAACAAAGCTGCATTTATTTGATTAAGAAATATGTATATTTTAATACATTTTAAAATGTAATTCCTGATGATGGCAAAGCTGAATTTTCAGCAGCCATTACTCTAGTCTTTAGTGTCACATGATCCTTCAGAAATCTTTCTAATACGCTTAGTTTTTGGTTCTTAAGAAACATTTCTTCTTGTCAGTGTTGACAACAGTTGTGCTGCTTTAATGTTTTTAAAATTATAAGTGTTGTTACTGTGATTTTTGACCAATGTAGTGCATCCTTGATTAATAAAAACATTAATTTCTTTAAAAAACAAATCATACTGGCCTGAACATTAGCAGAAATGTGAAGAAATGTAAGAGAGAACACAGCAAAAGCTTTGGTTTTCAAGCCCAGTGTTTTCATGGGGCTGCCCAGATCTTACAGTTTGAGGGGAAAAAATGTCTTTGTAATCTTTCATCAAAACATAACCTTCAACTGTCCTTTTTGGCCGACACCACCTTGTTTTATAACCTTGTTTTATAATCCTTCAGCCACCTGCCTCCTGGTATATAATGCCCATTTATCATTATCCTGTTCATTCTATAAGGATAAAATCTTCACTCCCACACTTTTTCCTCTCGTTGTGTATTCAGTTTCACTCTAAAATATGTCAGATTATGACAGTAAACGGGTTGTGAACATGTGTTTCATGTTGACTTTAATAGCTTCTTCTGCACAACCTGTAAATAAAAGGTGTGTGCGTTTAACCGCTTTGTCCTTCCTGTCATATATTTCCTTGATATGTTCTTAAATGGATACACTCCGCTTTTAGAGTGTAGAGTGTGTCCATTAAAATTTAAAGTCACCTTCAGAGAACCTTTGGAGCACTACTTGTATTTCAGGCTGAGAGACTGTGTGCTGGGGAGAGAAAGGCATCACTCACTGACAGCTTGATACATCTCTTCCTATTTTGACAGGTATGTCTGTGTTTTTCTGTTTTGGAAACACTTCTCTCTCTGTCTCATTCACCGTCTACTGGTGCCGTTTGGGATGTATTATTAAATTGTATTATGTATTACTAAATTACTGGTTACTGAAATGCCACAAAAATCCCTGTTTGTGTCTCTCCATTTAAGGAGAAAGAAAGTTAGAGTGTAAAGTGGCAAATAAGTTATAGTTATTGTGAGAGCTGCTGTGTGATGTAGTATTGAAGAAATGACTTTGAGAAGATTGCATGCTTTGTTCATTTTGGAATTATTATTTTTCTCCAGTGCTTCTAATAGAGTGACTTCAACATCACCCCTAAGCCTCAACTCTTTCAATCTTTATTAATGACAAGTTGCACATTTTTAGTTATGATCTCTATAGTCTATAGTCAAGCTTTGTAGTCCTTTATAGTATAGAATAAAAAATGAAAAATCTCAACCTTTTACTAAACACAGACCTTATTTCAGGCATTTAACCAAAAACTCATTTACATTTATGCATTTTGAGCAGGCACTGTTATCCAAAGCAACTTGCAAAAGCAATTCATCGAAGAGCCAGCAATTTTCAAAATGCCTTAAAGTTCCAAAATTCTAACTTGTTTCCAGGTTTTAGGACTCATTCCTACAGCGGAATATGGAGAGATACTTTTTGTGTCCAGATGGTTTAGTTCCACCATCTACCAGGTGCAAACAGGGTCATTTTAACCAGCCAGACTCTGACCTCTTGGTTGCATCACTTCTCTTCCTATCACTAAGTCTTTGTCTTATGCTCAAACTTTTCATTTTCCCTGAAGTCACGCTCTCTACATTTCCCTCAATGAAAAGTGACGTTGCTCATAACCATATTGCTGTAACCATATTGCTGAACTGCAGCTGGCTTGTGTGCTTTTCCTTAAAGCGCAAGCAGCTGCCATACAAGATCTGAAAGGATATGTACTAAATGCATAGAAGTGTGTGCTTCAGTAATAGGTGGTACGACCCACTGAAACTCTGAGAACCTCAATGAAGGGCGATTTGTGACCCCCACTTAACAGTTCATGGATGCCATGCATGACTGTAAATAACTGATCAGGAATGTCACAAGTTCTTGGTGTGATCGCTGTAGATACTAGCCATGAAAATTGTCTGTAACATTATATCCGAGTCTGACCTCACTTGTACAGAAACCATGGGGCATAATTCAGCTTGACAAACACAGTCTCACACACACATTCTCCGATGGTCTTTTTCTTCCACACACACTTTCTGCTCTCTCATTGGGCACATTGCAGTTGGGGTTCAGGCCTCTAGCAGATGGACAGTGAGAGCTGCTGACAAGGCATGTTTGCGTGAGCCACCCAAGGACGGGGAGAGCGGTTTCCTGGGGGGAACTTTTAGAGGACAGACACACAGATGAATGTGCAGGAATGATAGAGGCCCACTGCTCCCCTGAGGGGGTTAAGAGGGGGAACTTAATGATGGATGAGGCTTTTATTTCCTCTGATATCTTAGAACACTTAATATGTCCTGTGTGCATGTTAGAAGAAGGCTTCTGTTGTTGCACTTTTGCCTAAAGGGAGAGTTTGATCTCCTGCTCTCTGTGATGTCATCGGTGCAGTCGTCACAGTAGCTGCTCTTTCGCAGCGTCATCAGATGTTCTTTAAGCCACGCCCCCAGCAGCTTTACTCATCAGTTGTATTTAAATTCAGCGGTTTGCGGGTTCATATGAAGCTACCATCAGGTAGATGGATAACTTCCAGGGTTTGGAATGAGCCTTGTGGATACAAACTTGTGAGAAAACTGATGAAGGCAGGGGTTGTGCCTGAGGAAGCGGCTAATTATAAACCTCCAGAATTTGATCGGTGGTATTAACTTGTAGGAAGCAGCTCCTGGCTAAATGTTTTCATGAACTGAATCATGTAGAATCTTGATTTGAACATCACTGGCACAGTCTTCAGGCTGTTCATTAACATATAAGCATAGAATTTACTGCCTGTTTGCATCAGCAGTACAATTTGAACAACATAAATAAACCTCTCCTGTGATAACTCTTTCTCTGCAGCAGCGAGCGCTCTGGTTTTTAAGCGATCATCTGGCTGTGTGTGATTTCAGAGTGTGCTTTACGTCATAGAGTACAAGCAGTGTAGAAGCGCTTAATCTGAATCAATGATTCAGTCTGAATTAATGGGATTCTAAGCTTACCCTTGTGAAATAGCAATTTGTAGTGTATTTCAAATCCTAAAAGTATATTTTTAACAAAATGTACTTGTGTATATATTGTAATAGTAATGAAATAAAAAGCCATATAAGTGCTTTTTAAAAGAGTACATTTTCATGACTGTTTCCTAACACACTGAAGTACACTTTTAAAAAGTTCACTTTATATTACTGTCAAATTAAACGTTTTACTGTGAAGTACATTTAAATCGTTGTTATGATGCTTTAAAGAAACATGTTTATTTTGATGTGCTGACTAACATACCATAGCACATGTAAAGTTTATGATCGTAATTTTAACTGTAGAATTATTAAATATTACATTTAAATGTAATATATTTTAAATGCATCAAATTGGAATTTCATCATTGGAAATATGCAATTACATGCATATACATGACAAGTTTTAATAGTAATGATGTTTAAGTATATTTTAGTTGTAAATGGTTGCCAGTACATTCTGCAGTACACTTTAACCATATTTCAGAGACACAAGTAATTATGAAAAATGTACATCAAAGAAAACAATTTTAAGTTCAGATAATTGCATTTAATATAAATGTTAACTAAAGTACATTGTCATTTAATTGCAATTAACGTGCACTTTATTTGCACTTAAGTAGATTGTTTGCAAGAATATTTCCATAATAAATGTGTGTGTACTGTATATATATAAGTATGGTAAAGTATGCTTCTTTTTCACAAGGGCGGTTTAGCAAAGCTTTTTTGCAGTAACTTTTGGAATACAGTATTTCACATACATATACAGTTATCATTGTAATAAAAAGCAATACATAAAAAGAAAAATAAATCTGATTTCTCTCTTCTGCAGTCCTGTTTGGGGAATTTAGAGATTCATCTGCAGTGAATCTGATTTGTTCTCTTAGATGGCGCGCGTGTGAGAGACTGCAGAGACAAGTCAGGAATGTGTTAGTACTCGTGTGTGTGTGTGTGTGTGTGTGTGTGTGTGTGTGTGTGCGTGCTCAGGGCGAGTCTCTATGCTTCAGTGGGTCGGCACTGAAGAATCTCTGCCTGGAAAAAATGTGGAGAATAAATGATGAAGGAGAAGAAATGGGAAAAAAAGAGTGATGGCTGCTGAGGCTGTGTTACAGGGTGTGTGGGTTTGAGTGCGTTTGTGTGCTTAGTCAACCATGGGTTCCTATTCCGAAATGTCCAGTGTGAGTGAGGGGTATGAAGACACGCACACATATAACCAACACTCAGATAATTTACAGCTTGATCCCGGTGGAGTGTGTGTTTGTGTGTGTATCCACTCCAGGTGGCTCATGGTCATTGTGTACTGTAAAATACCCCTCATCGCTTCAGCAATTCTCCTCCAGTTTCTGACCGGTCAGCATCACTTCAAACCTGTTAAAAATACTGTTTATGTAAAGCATATATGTTCTAACAAATAGAGTTTAGACTGGCTACTGTTTCTGCTAGTGTTTGGCATCATCGCAATCCTAAAAAAGAAAATTTGCAGGCTTGAAGCAGTTCTCATGAGAGTTTGAGAGATCTGGATTTTCTGGTCAGCAGTCATGGACCCACAATGCTTCGATTACTGATTAAGTCAGTTAGTCATCTTCGCTTGCTAGCCGTTATTGACATTACGTTATTTTACAAATCAGCTGTCAGAGCTGTGGTCACTGAGACTTTTAGGACATTCAAAACTAGAGCTGGATGCTTTTTAAAAAAAACTAATAAATTAAACCATGCAGATTTGAAACATTTTATAGATACATTTCTTTTCGCAACCCCACATTCACAATCATGCTTTTGTACTTGAATATTAGCTGATATTTAGACCAACAGCATGATTTATAGTGTGATATTTATAAAACAATTGAACAAAGTAGTTACTATTGAGACCAAATTTGGCTGTATTTTTTTTTTCTCCGCCAACGCACAGACTGGAACAGAGTTGTGAAGGGGATGGAGTGAAAGCAAGAGAAAGTGTCTGGAGAAATACTAAATTGGCTGCTTTTATGTAGACTTACAATTCAGAGCGACTAATATAAACTGACATGGACATTCTTAATAAAGTAACAGTCTCTAAAATTTGGAGTAGCACTGTGGCTAAATCTCAGATTGATGATATAATTGTGTAGTCATTACACTTGTGGAATCACTGGGTTAGCATCATTCACTTTCATTCGGATCAGTTGTCTTGCATTGCTGTCTTTGTTGTTTCATTGCAATCTCATTCTTTGCTATTGTTAAATGTCTCAGGCTCCAAGGCATGGTCAGACTCAAGCAAGTGCATTTTTATTTCTTGATTAGAAGGACTTTTTCCATTGGATAACATTTTATTGGACAAACATTTGGCTATACCCTTGAGAGCAAAGTGAGTCATCAATATTTGTTTGTGTTTTCCTGTATAGAGGGAAAACTATAAACTTTGAAGTTCGTTTTGTCACGTGTTAGGAGTACACCCACATATATATGGCCTAAAAACTTAGACGTGGACTAAAAGCCACAAATGTCCAATTTTGATTTCATGGGATCTTTAAAGTGACAGTTTGGGGCCAAGTGCCTTCTTGGAAATTGAAATGGATAAAAGCTGTTTAATGCTGAAATTTTCTCTTAAAATCCCCATAGGAGCTTGTGTAGCCGATTGGTCCAGTTAGAATCAGACAACATGAGCTGCTGTTTTACCAGAGATAACAGTCACAATCATGCTAAAATTTGATGACGTGATTCCTTTTTTTTTTTTTTTTTTTTTAGCATGACTACCAAATAGCTGTTTCTTTTAGCATTGTATTCACTTCCATGCATGGACTTCCTAATATGCACAGCCACTGACACTTCTGTATTGCTTCATTGTCACTTATTTGTCCATTTCTTTCTTGTGTGAAAATGTAGTGATTACTGCAAAACGCTGTTCTTGTGTCTCATTGGATGACTGCCCACCAGCTGATGCCACTGGCCACATTTAATACCGCATCACTTCCTGCACATTCATTATGGTGAGATCACAGTGACAGCTGTGCTGAGCACTGAATACGCACACACATTCCTGCTTTATTTTTTTAAAAATCAAACAAATACATTTATTTAATTCAATCGCAACTAGCATATTTGAACAGGCACACTTTCAAACACATCTGCATAAATAAATAAAATAAATTAAATTAAGCAATCTCCAACTAGTCTCAAAAAATAGACCAAAAACAGCTTCTGCTGCCATAAAATCGCACTCTCAGACGTAAGAGTCGTTCTGAAAATTTCTATTCTTGAGCACATTATTATTTTTTTTAATAATGACAAACAGGTACATCACTAGACTGAGATAATTATAGAATGAGAGAGAGAGAGCGAGCTCACATGTATTTGAATTTAACCTGCAGTGCAATTAAATTTGTTCACAGCTCTCAATCATTATGCAGAATGAATGAACTTTCCACTTGCTCAAATATAGGACAGATAATTCCCTAGGGCTTCTGATGTGTGTGCTGTGTGTATTTGTATTACGCATATGCAGTTATTCAGTATAATTGAGACACTAATATAGTTTTTATAAATATTTTGAATTTAATTGTTATATTTTCCAGTTTCATTTAAATTTTAGTTAAACTTTTAGTAATTTTGTCTGTAGTTTTTATTTTTATTTTTTTATTTTAAGTCTTTTAGTAAATAAAGTTAAACTAAATGAGAAATATTGCCAAGCTGAAATAAAATATATATTCATTATATTCAACATATATATTCATTCTAGTTTGAAGCATTTGAGTTTAGCTGAATGCTAAAACTACAATTCAGAGTGCCTATTAGGGTTCAAAATGAACATTTGTTGTATGCCAACATTTATTTATTTTTTTATTTTATTTTATTTTGTTTCATTTTATTTAGTTTAGTTTTGTTCCTGGAACAGAGACATTTTACCTGTTGTGCTGCAAGTTAGGTGTAGTGGTATTACAGCAGTGCTAAATATTACCAATCAACAGCAAATCAAAATCTATTTTATTACTTTGTATTAAGTAACGTGTTTTAGTTTTAAGGCCTCATAGAAAAGACTGCATTGTATATGCAGTATTTGGCACAGCTTGTGAGGGCGCCCCATTGTTTATCTCATGTTTTTTTTCTCCCCTAATATAACTTTTGTGCTTTCCACTGTCGTGGGAGTACAGAGGACTCAAAAGACATCAGATCAGCTGCGTTCCATCTGTGAAAAGCCAGCTGTAGACATCTTTACTGTTTCCGTGGCAAGAATGCATTGTGGGTGTGTTGCATGCTAATATGAATTGAAACGCATCCAGCTCAATGTTAAATACATTTCATTAGTGACACCTGTAAGCAACAGGTGCAAGATGAGTCATTGTGACATAATAATAAAAAAAAGATTATTAAGATGAGCAATTCATTTACTTTGGAGCCATTATGTATGACCTAAACTATTTTTATAGAGAAAGTTGAATTCAGACATAATGGAATTCGTTTTTATATGGACAAGGCTTATCGAGCCATCTGCACATCAAGCTGCAAGTCAAAATTTAGCCAAAAGACAATGTGGTCAACTCACATTAGCAGGCATATGGTTCACTTATATATGTGTGTGTTTTGAACGTGAGTGTGTATGTGTGTCTGCATTCAACAAGAGAGTCGGTCTGATAAATCTGGCACAGCATACACAGACATGGCTTGTATGGTCAGTATAGACACACACACATAGGAAATAAGGAGCTGAGGAAATCTGGGTCGCTGTTAGTCAGCCGTATCCAGCTCAGAGCTGTGGAGCTTTCAGTTTTGGGTGATGCCAAGGCTGAAAATGTGGAAGCATATCACAATTACAGGCACCTGCAGAGAGCTTTTCTCTGAGCAGAGCGTGTTTCAAGAAGATCCTATAATGGTGTAAACAGCCTAAATGCATGAAAACATTATTATAGATGAACACGTTTTCATTATGAGAGTCAGTCAGTTCTTAGAAGCATGAAAAGACAGCTTGTGTTATCTGAAGCACTCCAGAGACAGACTTCACACACAGCCAACAGCAGTGATCAAACAGATCAGAGGATTTAAAAAAGAAAAAAATCACTTGTGTAGTGATAGGCACGGAACGAAATAGATAAAACACCTACATGAAAATAATACATGGATAATGTTAAACCACGAAAACTCTTCAAACAGCAAAAATCTCTTGATGGATTACGAGGAAAAACACAAACGTGATTTGTTTACACACACGCAGTGCAGTGTGTGTTTGCCAAAGACCTCAAGTTTACAGCCTGCAGAGATCACCTCTATTCGACATGAAATATTAATCTTCTGTTAGAAATTCCGACCTCATTGACTCGTATATCAAAATCTCTCGCCTTTCGACACATGCTTTCACACTATATGACTATAGCGCGCGGGGGTGGGATAGTAATGGTCAGGACCTGTGGGCTGTTGTGTGTGAACTTTATTTTTTTCTGTTGATTTGCCACTGCCACTGTCGATGAGTGCACACAGGATTTGCGCGGAATATAAACGGTTCAAACGACGGCTTTGAAGTGGACTGTTCCCAGGGTCGCGTTCCGATTTTTCTGAGCTGTATGCGGACTGCGCACGCGGGTCCGCAGTGGCGGGTTGCGCGCACGCGTTTGCGCGTACGCGGGCGCTGTTGTAATTTCACGTCACATCAAGTTTGATCAGCGGTCCGATTGGATGATCCGCAGCGCTGTCCTGAATTAAGAAGCTCTTGCGCTTGTTTGCTCGTACTCGGTGTTCGTCCTGTAGCCAGAATGCGCCTCTCCGGCATCGCGTGAGGGGGGTCGGTGCACATCTGGCGGATTTTGTTGTCGCCCTCTCGCCTGGTCTGGATGTTGCGAGTGAGCTGAAGATTTCTAGAGGTCGGAGACAAAATGAGGCGGCGAGCGCACCCGAGCGTCCTGCTCCTGCCGTGGCTGGTGCTGCAAACCCAGGCAGGCTTTCCAAACCAGATCAATATCGGTGAGCGAGTTGATTATCTATTGATCAAAATATTAAACATCTCTTTCCTTGGAAACGCGACGAGATCTTCATCTACCTGCTGCATCACCCATACGAGAAGTTTGCACCTCATGCGCCAAGCAGAGTGTAAATGATGTGAATGTTACTACTACTACTACTACTTCTGTCCCTCACTCGAACAAGCCTGAAGTCATGTAAATGCTCTTAACTCATCTGATCTCGCATGCAGGTGGTCTCTTCATGCGCTCCACGGTCCAGGAGCACAGCGCGTTCCGCTTCGCCGTTCAGCTGTACAACACCAATCAGAACATCACCGAGAAGCCCTTTCATCTGAATTATAACGTGGACAATCTGGAGTCATCCAATAGCTTTTCAGTCACGCACGCGTGTGAGTCTTTGCTCTTTTTTCCACATACAATTCTGTGGGACGCCCCGCACCTGTTCTCCTTTAACCGTTCATAGTGCGTAATAATAATAATATATAGGGGGCGAATTCAGGTAAATTGGACACTTTTTTTGCCATTTAGATGACTGGGAAAAATGTTTCAGTTAAGCTGAATTCACCCCTATCTATCTATCTATCTATCTATCTATCTATCTACCTATCTATCTATTTATCTGTCTATCTATCCATATATCCATCTATGTAATATAAGAATAGAATAAAAGCTGATTATTCTCACCAAGGGCGTAGATTTGGTTTTCGATTTGAAAGGGACATATTGTGAGGAGGCAGGAGACAACCCTCAGATTCTAATTTTCAAAACAAACCAAAAGCTATTCACACATGCCCAAACCAGTGCAAGGGTTAGTGCCCCGCACTGAGTGTGTGTGTGTGTGTGTGTGTGTGTGTGTGTGTGTGTGTGTGTGTGTATGCACAAGAGTGAGAGAGTTTTACCATCATTATAAAATGCCTGTTTACAGCTGCTGTCATTACCATTTTGTGTCTCTGACTGGCCTGGCTGCTCATCTGAGCGTCTCTGTGTGAGAGACGGTGTTTGTGAGCTTTCCTGGCTTATCATGATGTTATTGCTGCAGTCATTGATCTTTCTTCACTGCATTAACACACATACACACACATTGCTTCAGGCATCTGGTTGGTCCATCAGACAAAAACAGCTGGGCTTTTAAAAATATAAATAAAAGAGGAGAGATATGCACATAACCTCTCAGACTCTGAAGGTGATTTTAA
Source organism: Tor tambroides (assembly GCA_021397915.2). Classification (NCBI taxonomy): domain Eukaryota; kingdom Metazoa; phylum Chordata; class Actinopteri; order Cypriniformes; family Cyprinidae; genus Tor; species Tor tambroides. The sequence continues at coordinate 84,972 of JAFVLL020031635.1, forward strand.
AGTTTAATGAATAAACTCTGCGGAGATGCTCTCAAAGTACACATTCAGGAATAACATGACGGGAAGGACAAAGTGCTTTAACAGTGATGCGAGAACTGTTCATAAATAGAGACAGACACTTATTTTTCTCTCTGGGGATGTCTTTGAATCAGAGCACACACACATTTGCATGCAGTGCTTGTATTAGTCAGGTGAGCTGGTTTAGTAACAGTCCCTCACAGCACTGTGAGAGTGAGCTGTGCGTCAAACGATTCCTGAGACAAAGGTTTTGACAGCTTACGTATGCAGTGACCCTGCTGTTTTAATTGAGGCAATCTTCATAGTGGAGAGAAAACTGTAGGGGTCAGAGGGTCTGTAAACAGGTTATTTTTCACTCGCTCTTTTGCGCTCTCTCCTTCTCTACGGTTTTCCGTCTTCTCGTCGTTTTTTTCTTTATTGCTCCCTGGAGCGTTCAAGAGACAGATGAAAAGAATGGCAGAAAGGCAGTAAGCAGATGTAACCTGCTGGCTCAGTTAGAAGAACAAATGAAGGAGAGAAAAACAGAGCGAGAGAGAGACACGTAATCATTACCTCATCTCTGTGTAATTTCTACGCCACTAGCATCACCAATTGGAATTGCAAAATTAACTTAGTCGGCATGAAATGGAAATTTCTAAATGCATGTCATTGGTTTTATTAAACGATTCTTCCATTTAATTTAAATTTTTTTTTTTTGACCTTGTTTTTATTAAAATGGCATAGCTTAATCTTCCAGTGAAACATCAGACTTCCCTCTGGTGATGTGGTCTTAAACTTATGTAATAAGTTTGTCCTATAATAAACACCGCCCATTTCTTAAAATCGACTGCAAGCCCACATACATGTCTGTCTCCATCGAATCAACAACTGGAAGATTAATCAAAGTTTTTTTTTTGACCCCTGTTATTTATTCTAATAAATAAGCTTATATGACTCCAAAATTTTACAATTCTCAATTCCAGTTTCAATACCACAGCAAAGACTACTTGATTAACAAATGTAAAGTTCAAACATGATTAAAGACAAGTGGAAAGTCAGTAAATAAGAACAAATGAACCAAATACAAGCAATAGCACATAAATAAACAGAACAAAGACACAAATTAAACAATGCTTTAGGTAGGTTTGTAGGTGTTCAAATACAGAAATTGAATAATCAAATGTAAAATAACATTGTATATTTTCTCTGTATAAATTACATATAGATTAGTCATTGTTAAAGCTACAAAAGTGAGTGAGTGATTTTTTTTCTCTCTCTCTCTCATGTATGTTTTGTATGTATTCAGTGTGTTCATTCAATCGCTAGAAGATGCGGAAAGAAAATATTGGGCTCTCGCGTTGCTTCAGACACGGCTCTATGCATGCGTGCTTTGCGCACAGAACACACTGCATAGTGTTGTTATTCACATCTTGCGCTTGAATGCTTTAAAATAGCTTCAAATTGGCCAGGTGTATTTGTCCATTAAAGCGCAAGAAGTCGTGAAAGACAACTCCATTCGGGGTTTGCACTAATACTGAACTGAGTTCTTTTTGTGCATCTTCTTGCGCTTGAATGCTTTAAAATCGATTGAATGTTTAAATTGTCAAGGCATACAAACACATGTAAACGATAAACTTTTGTGAGGATGCAGCAGTGACAAATCCATTAACTGTCCCGAGCGTCTTTCACACTGGACCTGGGCCATGGAGCAGTACTTATTGTCTTAACTGTTGATTACGTATTTAAATAGAAAAATATTAGTTTTACATTCAAATTACAGAAATTATGTCTTCAGAGAACAAAATGCAAAATTGTCACTCATATATTGTGCACCTAAAGTTGTTGTCAGACAGGTTTCTTAAACACCTCCCCTGTCTGTGGTTGGTCAGACAAACAGATAGTCTCGCCCTAAAATCACTTTATTGGCTAAGCCAGTGTTGCGCTTCTCAAACAAACTGAATAATATTTTGATTGCACTACAGAGTCACAGTGTTTACACCTTTCAGGAAAATCAACCTACAAAAATGGCTTACTTATAGATGACTATATTAAGCTGAGAGGGTAGAAAGTATTGTTTAAAAAAAATAAAAAAAAATTCACACTTCAGCTTTAAGGACTGAATGAGAGAGTGAGTGAGTAAGAGCTGAATGTGTCTCTCTGAACTGCAGTGATTGTTTGTTCTTTCATGGTGAGAGCTGCTTTCCACTGAGGTGCGATCAATATAGAAAGAGAACAGGACAGGACCACTTAAAACACACTAAAACAGATATCCACACAAATGCAGTGCTCCAACTGTGTGTAGATATTTTTCTTTCTTCTTTAGGCACGTTTCATGAATATCCAGTTGGTGAATTCTGGACAATGATAGTACATCTTGACTCACTTGAACAGTTACCAAAACACTCAATACTGTCAGCTAATGAATGTTTGTATCTCACTGATCTTTGTTCAAGCACTTTCATTGGTTTTGGTGGAAAACAACCTAATAGAGTACTGAAGTGATGATGCATTTTTGAAGGCCAACCTGGCAGTTAGCATTACCCTGGTTCCCTCAAAAAAAAAACAAATAGGATTTTTCCATTGGCATTTGGATTATTGCAGAAAATGAGCACTGTGACCAACATGTTTGATTCTTACACATTTTCACCTAAATACAACTGCCAGAAGTAAAATTGAGTCAAGTTTCATGACTTCAGTGTCACATTTTCAGTGTTCAGCTTCTGACAACTCTTTCAGTCTATATTAAAAAAAAAAAAAAATTCCATGAAAGTTTTTTTTTAATGTTAATAAAATGTGAAAATATCTTGAGCTTGTGTTAACAGACCTTATTTCACATTTAACCATTAACCTAGGGACAAGGGAATCAGAAGTGCTAAAATGCGAACTCATTTCCAGTTTTTTGGCAACAAAAATGTGTCACTCATAAAATGGTGGTGGGCAGCATTGCTTTCCGGTGCATCGTACAGGGCTTCTGCCACCTATTGGACTGGAGTGTGAAGCGCTGGATGGTGGAGAGGAGAGCATTGGTAACAGCCACGATTTTAATGGATAGCAATTTGAATACTGAGGACGTGTCATCTTTTAGTGTCTATGGTGGACATGGCTTTATGTGTACGGCTCAATGTGTGTGTGTGTGTGTGTGTGTTTGTTTGTATGTAGTCTGTGTTCTGTGTTGTTTTCTCTGTTGAACTAAAGCTCTCAATTGTGTATGAATGTTTTTGCTTTGCCGTATGAGTGTTTGAGCATGTATGCTTTTTTAGCGTAGGCCGTGAATGCGTGTTCATCTGTGTGTGATGATTTTTAACCTCTGGGCTCTCTGAGTAATGTGACATTTGCTTGTATTTTCCTCCTTTTTTACCCTCATGTCCACAATTTCTTTTTTCTTGCTTTTTTTGTTGGTATGTCTTCTGGAAACATTTTGGGAACATTTGGCCCTTTTGTTCCTTTTCCTAGAATCGACTAACCTCTATTCGTGTCATATTCTGTTAGTCTCTCCGGTTCTCTCCCTGGCTCTCTTACTTT
>JAFVLL020031635.1:88590-202030 GCA_021397915.2 Tor tambroides
AGTACTAAAATAACTCAAATTAAATAAAACTATAACTTAATAAACAACCAATACAGACATCAACACTGAGCCAAACATACTTGTTTTAAAAACAGCAACAACAACTTACTAACACATAGTAAGAAATGGTTATAAAAACTGAAACAGAAGTGAAACAAGTAGTAGGAAAGAGGAAAAATTAAAGTGATACTTTGTCACTAAAACTGAGAAATTCCAAAGGTCCTAAAACAGATCTTCATTTTTTTAGAAAAAGAAAAAGTTTTGTGAGGTTCACATTCATATACCAGTGGACTTTCTTCATCATAACTGTGTGTGTGTGTGTGTGTGTCTGTGTTTATGCTCCTTGCAGTGCCCATGACCTCACAAAATGGGACCTTTTCACCAGCAACTACAAACTTTTGAACTCTGGCCTGCAAAACGGAGATATGCCTGAGCAGGTACTGACTACTGATCTAGGGGCTTAACTCATTTTAGTTCACTGGCTAGGCCATGCCTTATACATGCTCTTCTGCAGTGAAAAGTTGTTCTGAACAAACTTAATGTTCCTTTAATGAATGGAGCACATTGCTTTTACAATTTTTGTTCCCCAGATGCATTTAGATGACATTTACTTACACAAATTCATAATTAAGGAATATTAATCAAGCAACAATGTTTTTAAGCAAAAGAAAAAACTATTCCATAATCTTGACTGGATAAGAGAACATTAACACAAAGTTAGACCTACAAAATAATGTAACAGACAGCATCAAATCAATTTTTTGTGTTAATATAATATTCTATTTTTAGCTAGCAGTACAGATAAGCCCCTTAAATTGTCAATGAGTTCAATTTTTAAAAAAAATTTCTTCCTAAAAGCAGGCCCTATTACATTGCTCTGTAAGCCATATTTGGTCTGTGGGCCATGTGTTTGATTATATTGTTTTGTTTTGCCTTTATAGATTGTGGCTCATGCACTCCAGTGCACTCACTATGTCATACTCTGGCACTTGGCTAAGGTCTCGGAGGGCAGTGCCAGTAAGGTACAACACACACACACACATACATGCCCAAACCTGTGTTGAGACTGTCATTTGTGAGCGTTTAATCACACTCTCGTCCCTTTTCAGGATGATATGGTGCTATTGCGGAGGCAGGTGAGAGCCTTCTGCATGATGTGCCAGAGATACCTGAATAGTATCAGCACTGTTGTCAAAGAACAGGTGAGCCTGACCTGCCACACCAAGCCTTTCATTTCTAGGGGATTCTGGGAGAATTAACTGTATGTTTTTGTGTGTTGCAGGCCTTCACCATTCTCTGCGATGCACTCTTGATCTTCAGTTATCAGATTGTGGCGTCGGGGCGGGAAGCTTTAGAGCCCTTGGTGTTCAGTCCCGATGCATCCTTACAGAGCGAACTACTCAACTTCATCCTTGATCACGTGTTTGTTGACCAGGACGAGGACAGCAGCACAGGTAAATGACAAATAGGACAGGAGACTGCTCTGATCCACTTCAAGGTGGTAGTGAGGAGCACTGCTGTGTGAATTTGAGTGTATAACAGTAAGTATGCATTCTATGCTCCAGAGACAAGATCAGCTGTTGACTTATAATGTGTAGTTGTGTAATTTGTACACAACTAATAGCACAAAATAAATTTTTCAGCAGCCTGACATAGCAATATGGCTCATCAAATGGTTTGAGTTGGGAGAGGGACTGCTGTTTTATCGAACACTGTTTGAATTTGATACATATGGATTTGTTTTATGATGCCTTTGTTACCTTTTTAGATATTCTAAATTTTGGTTACCTGGGCTTTAAGTGGAGGGACAGAAACTGCTCAGGCTTCATTAAAAATATCTTAATTTGTGTTTTGAAAATTAACCAAAATCTTATGGGTTTGAAATGACATGAAAGTGAGAAAATTATGACAGAATTTTCATATTTGGGTGAACTATCCCTCTTACTCTTATTTAAGAGAAACCTCTTAGGAAACGAAGCAGCTTTTGGAACAGAAATGAGATGCTGCACCTTTTATGATGAGAAATAATCTCAATAATTCATTTAGAAACAATAAAATTTTGTGAAAAACTTTACACACTACCAATCAAAAGTTTCTTTGTACACTTTGACTTTTTTTTAACAGTCTATTTTTATTACAGTTGTTATTATTATTCTGCACTATTGTTGGCTGCTTTTTTCACTATCCAGTCAAATTTATTGTGGTTGTGTCTTGCAGATGATGAGGCTGGTAAGATTGAGGCGCTCCACAGACGCAGGAATTTACTGGCTGCCTTCTGCAAATTAATCATCTACAATGTGATAGAGATGAACACAGGAGCAGATATCTTCAAACAATACATGAGAGTGAGTCTCATTTGTGTTGTAACATTCCTCTGTGTTTGTTACTTGATGCTTACATTGACTCCCTGTCTCTGTCTGTGTGTAGTACTATACTGATTACGGTGATATCATTAAGGAGACCATGAGTAAAGCACGTCAGATCGACAAGATTCAGTGTGCCAAGACTCTGATCCTCAGTTTGCAGCAGGTGAGGCAGTGCTTCCCTCCTTACTCAGACCAGCGCTCCCAGCAAAACTGAATAACACAAGTGCGATGTTTGTGTTTCAGCTGTTTAATGAGATGCTGAATGATCTGGGCTGTAACTTCGATCGGTCTGCATCTGCATTCTGTGGGATTAAAGAACTGGCCCGACGTTTCTCACTCACGTTTGGACTCGATCAGATCAAAACCAGGGAGGCCATTGCAATGCTCCACAAGTAAGAAAATTTTAAACACACTTGCTGTAAAGTCTCAGCTGTGTTCTGGTTCTTGATCTCGAATTGTTGGATGGGAGCTCCAGCCGTTTTCTTTATCTTGTTTGCTTAAAACTATATTTAATATATTTAAAACTATCATATCAGAATTGAATTCTGGCACCAGCATTAACATTAGAACCATTTCAGTGGAAGAGGGGCAACAATATGTCTTTGTGACAGTCACAGAGTGTGTGCTTTCTGTGTTTAGGGATGGAATAGAATTTGCCTTTAAAGAGCCTAGTCCACAGGGGGAGGGCGGCCCTCCTCTCAACCTCGCATTCCTTGACATCCTCAGTGAATTTTCCTCCAAACTACTGAGGCAGGACAAGAAGACTGTGTAAGACACTCACATTGAGAATCACTGCTGTCTCAGATCCCTCAGAGACCCAAGTATTTATATTCAGGATGCAGTATTTTTAGGAAGCCTTTAATTGTAAAAACCATTTCAGTTAGGCACTATTTTGATTGTAATATGGATAAAAGTTGCAACACACTGGCCATTTTGCTAAATTTCCCCCCCTTTTTTTTTTACTAAAGTGAAAATCAGCACACAAATGTATTTGAAAAATAATACATTTGAACCAGTAAATTTGACTTAAATACTGTGTTTAATTTTAATTAAAAAAAAACCCATATGTGACCCTGTACCACAAAACCAGTCATAAGTAGCATGGGTATATTTGTAGCAATAGCCAACAATGCATCGTATGAGTCAAAATTATTGATTTTTCTTTTATGCCAAAAATCATTAGGATATTAAGTAAAGACCATGTTCCATGAAGATATTTTGTAAATTTCCTACTGTAAATATATCAAAACTTAATTTTTGATTAGTAATATGCATTGCTGAGAACTTCATTTGGACAACTTTAAAGGAGTTTTTCTGATTTTCTCAGATTCCAGATTTTCAAATAGTTGTATCTCGGCCAAATATTGTCCTATCCTAACAAACCATACATCAATGGAAAGCTTATTTAGTCAGCTTTCAGTTGATGTATAAATCTCAATTTCAGAAAAATTGACCCTTATTACTGGTTTTGTGGTCCAGGGTCACATATGTTTTTCTTGTCAATGAGAAATTAATGACCAAAAAAAAAAAAAATTTTTTGTACCATTCGTTAAATAGGCTTCATTGTGTAAAAACAGTAGAAAAAAAGTTTGACACCTAATGCCAGCATTGCATTTTTGCTTTGAACAATGTTTTTAGATTTATGTATGTTTAAACTTTCAGGGCATGTAAGCTTTTTCCCATCACTAGACACACAAATAAAAATATGAACTTTCTAAATAGATAAATAGGATTGAAAAGTGTTAACTGTGTCAGCATGTTGGTGGCATTTTTTTGTGACTCTGGCAGATAATATGCAGTTTTTCCCCAGCAAAGCTGTTGTTGTGATAAATTTCAGTGTCAGCTGCTGTTATGTGTAGTTTTTACTCGTATTTGTTAAATATACAAATGTTGAAATTCTGTTACAGTGGGTCTCTGAAGGTTAATGGTGTACTGTTTTTTTTAAAAAATTAGTATCTCTATTGAAGTATATTTGTTTTTTGTTTGACCTCTGATCTCTCCCATCAGGCACCTGTATCTAGAGCGGTTTATGACCTTTCAGATGGCCCTGCAGAGGGACGACTGCTGGTTACCGCTCATCTCCTACCGTAACTCTCTGCAGGCGGGTGCTGATGATGACACTCTGTCTGTCATCAGCGGTATGAGCAGCAGGAGCTCCGCCCGCAGTCGCAGGAGCAAACCACCTGCCGCCAGCAAGAGAAAACTACCCGAGGGTACATATGCATCAAATCATAATTAGGACTAATTATAATCTATATAGATTAATCTTTAATCTTTAGGGTAAAACTGACTTTTCTCTCTGTCTATCTCAGAGGAGAGCAGCTGTAGCAGCAGTGATGTGACCATGTGGGTAAATCAACAGAGTGGCCCGCACACTCCTGTAATGATGTCATCACCCCACATCGTCTCTACTGTCCTGCGGGATGCAAAGAAGCTCCGCCCTGAGCAGGGGTACATGGGAGTTTACAGCATGAGCAACGAAACGCCACACACACCCCTGCAGCAGCAGCACCAACACATGGACTACAAGTAAGCACACACAAACTAAAATTTTACCACATACTCTCTCTAACACACGCACACACACTCATTAGTAAAAAGTTGATTGAGAGCTGTTTTGTTTTCAGTTCTCAGGTTGCGTGGATGATGGCCCAGAAACAGCAGCAGGAAAGAGCAAGCCTGCAGTACGGCAAGATGAGAGGCCACATTCAACACACCATGTGAGTACAGATTTACATACATATATTGGGATCAGTATGATTTTTTTTTTTTTTTTTTTAAACGTAGAAATTAAAGTGCCCCTAATATGCCATTTCCAATATTGCCTTTCATAACCTATTGAAGGAGACTCCCAAAACAATATTAGGAGCCTTAAAAACGGCATAATAGGGGCACTTTAATACTTTTTTCAGCAACGATGCAGTAAATTGATCAAACGTGATAGTGAAGACATTTATAATGTTACAGAGGATTTCTATTTCAAATAAATGTTGTTCTTTTGAACATTCTATTCATCAAAGAACACTTAAAAACGTGTATAACTGTTTACACCAAAATATTAAGCTGCTTTCAACATTTATAATAACAACAAATGTTTCTTGAGTGTCAAATGAGCATATTAGAAGTATCATGTGACACTGAAGAATGAAAAAATGGCTGCTAAAAATGAATAAATAGAAAAATTGTTTACTGTATTTTTAATAGTACTGTTTTACTGTATTTTTGATCAAGTAAATGCTGACTTGCTGAGTGTAAAGGTCCTTACACAGAGTCCAAAATTTTCGTATGCGTTTTTTCGTATTCGTCATCCTTTCCTATCAAAATGGTTTTTACGGATGCGAAAACGCAGAAAATCAAACCTGATCCGATTTTTTTTTTTTTTTTTTTTTTTCTCTTTTTATTATGACGGATGAACATTTCGGAGGCAGTGTGTAAACATGGTTGACACAGCGTGAGGTCGTATTTATTTTTTAACGTGCGAAAATTTGGGACTCAGTGTGCAATGACCTTAAGAGGTTTATTTCAATAACATTAAAACAAATCCTACCGACATAGTGATGCACCTTTATGGATTTTCTGGCCCGATTATCAATTACTTGTGATTTGATATAATTTCACTTTTTGCATTTTAATGCTATGTTGTTGACAAACTAGCATTGTTCCGTTTTATGATTTTTGAATAGGGCTGCCACAGTAACGAGATTTGAACATTTTTGATTGTGGTCACCAGGCCTCAAAGTCTCACATTGTCATTTGCATTCTTGTACTCATATATAATTTTTTGAAAATCTTCTTTGTTTGCCAGTCGGCGTGGCAGTGGGCTGATGGAGGATGATGAGGAACCGATTGTAGAGGATGTGATGATGTCATCAGAGGAAAGACTGGACGACCTTAACGAGGGCATGGACTTTGACACCATGGACATTGATCTGGTAAGAATCAGAATTCAGGAAAGCATAATATCAACCAGTGAAAACCCTTTCTAACGCAAAGATTCGCTGTCACTCAATCAGGTGCAGATTTACAATGATAGCGTTGCTCAGATCTTCACATAATCCTTCTAATCCAGTTTCCTTCGACTGCGGGGTCGAGAGAAAACGCATTTTGTGTGTCATTGTATTTTACCTTAACCTTTTTTTTGTTTTTCTGAAGCCTCCATCCAAAAACCGCAGGGAGAGATCCGAGCTGAAACCAGACTACTTTGACCCTGCCTCCATCATGGATGACTCTGTAAGCCTTCTTTCATCTGCCTGTTTATTCATTCATTTATTAATCCACTTTATAATTAATTCATTAGATGTGCTTGTTAGAAATCCCTTAGATTTACATTAAAGGAGGGACCAGAGGATTATGTGCTTTTTTTTATCTTGTGCCAGTAAGCAGCTGCACAGCGTTGTGACAGTGAATTTACGTTTAATTTTTTTTTTCACAAAACTTCAACAATCTAATTTGTTTGTTTGTTTGTTCTCTGTCCATTTACTTATCACTGTGAAGTGACAGATGAGTGCTAAAGTCTCGTTCATGCCAAAAACAATATATAACAAATCAAAAACCTATGAAGTTTAAAACATCATTCTAAAGTTGGCCACATTTCACGGACAAAATGGAGCCTATAGTCAATAGTAGAGTGATGTGTGAAGTACACAACTCAGAAGTAACTTTCAAACAAAGCACTTTCTGTTTCTGCAATCCATGTAACCAACTTAAACCTGTTGAATATATAAACATTATTAGAACCAACTTGAATATAGTTGTGATTATAGTTATTGCTCTTGGTGTGAACGTCCTGAACCCTTTGCACCTGCAGTACTGGGGGTTATAAAGTGACTCTGTGTGTGTTTTGTCTAACAGGTCCTTAATGTCTCCATGTTCTGAGATGGGTACATGAGAGCGGTGACATGTTTTCCTCATGTGATTTCACTCCATAGACTAAATGCACATGATGGTGCTGCGTATCTTTCCCTCCTGAAAACACACCATAACTTTCCATCTGTACATATAACAGCCCACAGGACGACAGGCAAATATTTTCAGCATGAGATCAGACTTATCTATTCATGCTCTTTTGTAATAGAGGTTTTAAAAATAGCTGTTTTTTTTAAACTCCTGGAGGGGTTTTGATTTTTAGGTAATTTTGTAAAGACAATCAATTGTAAATGACTTTATAAAGGGTGATTTAAATCTAAAATTTATAACTCAACTTTCCTTAAAGGGTTTAGACTTGCAGTGTCTGTTTTTTTTTTTCACAGTATCTTTCTCTCTCTCTCTTTTTTAATTCATCAATCACAATGTTTTAACTTCTCAGAAGTAGGTTAAGCCTCGTATTGTGATGATATTCCTCAATATTTACTTGACTGAGTGGCTGATTTAGTTTTTATAGGTCCTCTGAGAGCTCTAAGCACTTGTACTGATTGGCTAAAACTTAGAAAGCACACCTCTCCCTCAGAGTTAAATTCATTTCTAGATTTTTTTTGTTTTGTTTTTTTTTGGTCAGCTTAAAATTTCAAAGGTATTTCTACATTAAGGGCATTGCCCCCTATTTTCAAAGAAAAGCTCTTTCTGTAGAATATATCTAATTTCTTTTTAAATATTAGAAATAGGTATTATAATATATTGTTATATATCAAAAAAAAATAAAATAATAATTATATATATGTATTATTTTGTTTTACACAAATGTGTAATGTAATGTGAATCATTGCTGATTTATATTTAACTTAATGTTTTTATGTTTGGTATCCAACCTACTGTTTCATTCACATTGCATCTGTCCTGAGAGAATCACTGATGTTTTATTAACTTTAATTTTGGAAAAGCTCCACTGTGAAAAACTCTATAATCTTTCCCCTTTATGTAGTTCATTGAGGTTGTGGGTTGTTTTTGAGGTTAGGCTTGTTAATCAGAGTGAATTATGATGATTGTCTTTGTGGTGAGAAATCTTAGTAAATGTAACCATGGTGATTTTATGCCGGGTAAATGCATTCTGCATGGAGCTTTTGGTCAGGATTGGAAAGGAAGTGTTTTTTTTTTTTTTTTAATGTGTTTCACACATAGTTGGTCATTTGTCCCACTTTGATTTTAATTTCCAGTCCTGCAATGTCGTCTTATTTCCAAAAGTGTGTGAGTGTATGTATTTTAATGTATTGGACTGTACATAAAAACCAAGATGTTTTTATTCTATTTACAAGATGTCAGTTGTTTCATTTACTGTTTATTGCATTTATATTTGGATATGAAATAAACCGTCCTGATCTTTAGCACTGCCATCATCGGCAGTTGCACATTTTACTAAAATTCAAGAAATACAGTTTTTGTTTACATTTTATTCAGTTGCTTTATTGAAGAATACTAGATCTCAGAATTATTATTTTTGTCTTTATATTTGATTAAAAAAAAACACATTTGTCCTACAAAATCACTTTTGCTTCATCATTGATCTGTTCCTATGAACCGTGAATGCAACTGTTGACATTTTCTGGGTCATGAATAAGAAGGTCAGTGTTCTACAGTGGCCTGATCAAAGCCTTCATTCACACAAAGAATCAATGACAGAACAAACACATCCACCCAGAACAAATGACAGAGATCAATGCTAAACAGCGCAAAAGGTCTGGATATTTGCAGCATAAAAACCTCTACTGAACACGTCATGAAGGGTTAGTTGTTTGTAGACATGATATGAAGCATATTCATCTTTTAAAAATAACTCTAACAACTTAAGAATAATGTTGGATGGTCTAAATGTAAAATTTATGTCTCTAACTTTAAAACATGACTGGTTAGGTTTCAGGAATAAACACAAAAGTGTTCACACTGATCTCCTCAACAGATTTTTTTTCTAGTTTCTGTTTATTTTTCTAATATTTCAAATGCACAAAGCTCTAACATTAAGATGAGCAAGGCGAGAAATACCGAAGGTTAAAGACAACGATTCAAATGATTTGAGTTTTTAGGTGTAAATGTGTCAATAAGTTGATAAAGTGGAAAATATGCACGTTATAGTTGATTTAGTTGTTTAATAGAGACTGCAGGGGGCGCTGTAGTGCCTCGCTCCGACCGGAAATCTCTGCCATGACAACTGAACGGCGGGCAGGACGCGCTCTTTCTAAAACTCTTGACGTGAAATAATCATCAAAACATTACAATTTAAACATTTTACACGTTTATGTAAGACTGGGCTTTTAGTGGTTATTATGGATAACGTTATGTGGAGAGAAGAAAGGCTGAACGCGCCGGCGGACTTCATGAAAGCTCCTGATGGAGGTAACGTTAACGTAAACAAACGGCAGTGTGATATAATAGATTCATCTAACACCATTTAAGTTCTTGTATATTATCTTAACTGCTGAAAGAAGTATCATATTTCTGCAAATTGACCCACATTTGGTTTCTGACCACTGAAAATGTGCATTTTAACAATTTACTCTTGGAGCCATATTTAAATTCCAATATCTCTGGAACCGAACCATATAGGACCTTAAAAATGAAGAGGCCAAAAGGAAAGTTTGCTAAGACCCATTATCTAAAAGGGCATTAAGGTATCTTTAATACTTCTTGAGTTACAGGCATGCAAACTTTGGAGAAAAAAACTTGAAAAGTGCTCTTTCCCCATTTTTGAACGGTCACCATTAGCAGTCTTTGTCGCATTGTGTGCCAAAGTCAACATATTTTACTAACAGACCTACTAATCTCTGTGTAAAAATAACATTATGATGCTGCCGTCTTTCTGAAGTCATTTTTACCCCTTTGTAATTTGGCTCTGAATCTAAGGTGAAAATTGCCATTTTGACCCCCCTCTACAAAATAGTGGATTATTCAGTCAATATTCATCCATGAAATTTGATATTTTGGCTTCCATCACTATACATGTCTGTCTGTCTTCAGAAAAAAAAATATCAGCAAAATCAAAAATTTGAGCAGGGGAAGTTTTTGAAATTTGGTTGATTTGACACAGAATGACCCTCAGGAGTTTAGGACAAAGAGTAGGACAAATGTTTATTCAATAACTCTTTTATTTCCTATTTGGGTTTACGTATACATTTTATTTTTTAAGATTAACTGTTTTTTTCCCCAAGGCATTGTTAGATGCCTGTTGTTTCCGGTTATCATAGCTATGCAAATATTTGATTTTAAAAACAGTACCATAGCTATGTCATAGCTATATTTCTTGTTATGATTTTAAATCTGCATTTAACCCAAGAATGATCTCAAAGTAAAAGCGGTTCTAAAGTCTGATTTTGTGGTGGCTGTGCTTTCAGAGATTTGAAGGTCCTGCCTTTATTTCAATCTTTATGTGTTTATTACATGAATATCAGACTTTCTATTTGTCTCCCAGCATCTGTCTGTAACCCCGTTCCTCCTCTGATGACACCTGCTCAGTTTACTGGGGGTCCGCTAGCCCGGCCCACAGCTTCACAGACCACACCAACCCAAGTTCTGTCACAGTTTAGAGCTCCACCCCCTTCTAAATTCAGTGAGGAGGGGTTTGGCTGGACAGAGCCTGCTACAGTGGAAGCGTGGCGGCCCATCCATCAGAAACACCAGAGTGAGAATATAATACAACGGCTCCCTGACCACAGGTACACAAACACATCAGCACATGCAGTGACTTTAGTGGTCTGTCTGTAAATTCATCTCTCTCTCTGTCAGGTTGCCAGAAGATGAGAGGAGCAGCTCAAAGCCCCTGCTGCAAGAGATGGAAAGGTTAAGAGAAGACAAGGAAGTGATGAGAGGAGAGATGGAGCGTCTGAAAGGAAGAGTAGAGTGTTTGAGAGAGCAGGTCAGAGATCAGCAAAACCAAATAAACAGGTACAAACACTCAAACTGACGGTCTTGTTACTTCAGCTGTGTATGTGGGCTGAACTCTGTGTGTGTGTGTCTACAGACAGTGTATAGAGCGTGATGAATTACACAGTCAACTGAAGAGCTGCAAGGCTGAACTCAGTATGAGCCAAGACCAGGTAAATACACTTTCGCTTTATTCCCTAATCGTTCAGAACAGGTGAAAAATGTGTATTTTAGAAATGCTAGTTTCTAAATACAGCCTGAATTTGTGTGTCTAGCTTTCAAACCTAAAAAGAGAGTATGAATTAAAATGTCAACATTTGGAGAAAGAGTTACAGGACTCGAAGCAGGAGATGGGGAGACTGCAACAAAACCTAGAGATACAGGTAAGACACGATTAACAATAGAGTGGCTATATTTTGTTCCCATTTGTCTGAATGAGGTTTCCTAGTTTCAACAATGGATGATGCTGTACCTCAGATAAATAAAAAGCTCATTACTAATGAACAGATGAGTGGTGTAAAACTAACTTGTCCCGTGAAATCCACCCTGACATTGTTATTATACAAATAATGTATGATATCATAAGGCAAGGAGACAGTTTTAAACATTGTTTTTTTTGTTGTTGTTGTTTTTTGTGTGTGTGTCCTCATTTGTAAGTCACTTTGGATAAAAGCATCTGCTAAATGTAAATGTACTTGCTCAGTAATTGATTTTGTTGTTCATTTTTAACCCAGAATTTTTCCCTAGTGCACCTTTAAATGTCAGCATGAAATTACAGTCCACCCTATTAATTTATCTGTCATTTCTTAATGCATGTTATTGATCTTAATGTGAATGATTCATGCTTTTTTTTTTTACTTTTTAATTTGTCTAAGAGATATGAAACTGATATTTTAAAATATCATCACTTAATCTTCCTGTCCTACATTTTTCTTTTTTGTATGACTTCACTCTCTGATTTATTGTAATGGTGTATGTGATATTTTTTTTAATCTTATTTTTAACCACTTTGAATATCAGAATGTCATGACCGATGCTGCACAGGAAGTGACCTTACTGAGGACCCAAATACAGGAAGTGATATCAGAGAGAGATGAGCTGAGAAATCAACTGAGGTGAGTATAATGTTGCTCATGCTGCTGTCTCTAAATGTCAAATCATCTACAGGTCTGTTTATGTCATGTCACATGATTTGTATTTGTGCAGTGTCCTGAACAGCTCATTGCTGGAACAGACTGAGTGTGTGCAGAAACTGCGGACATACATTGGCAGCCACATCACAGAGAAAAAGGAAGAGGAAGAGCTTAGACGACAGATACAGGTGTGTAAACACACAGTCTGCTGAATTGCAATCAGTGCATCAGTTGTGGTCCTTTGAATTAATGTTGAATGCATGAATGTAATTATTTTATGAATATGCGTATATAGCATTTAGAGAAGGAAAAGGAAGCACTGTCTTTATCAGTCCAGCTGCTGAATGTTCGAGTGAACGCAGCCAATGACATTTTGGCTATTCAGGAGAAAGAGCTAGGTGAACAGGTAAGATTACACACATGCAGACATGCATATGTAGTATTTGAAATGAATGACCAATACAGATTGACAGATATGAATTCATAAGTACATTTAGTGGTATTTTATTTTGTGTGTAGGTGCAGACTGACCCATTGTACTCTGGCAGTAAAGCTGGGCAGATGTTGAGTGTTTGGAGACAAAAGGTCTTCATGCTGCTTGTTAAATTGCAGACCAGAGATTTACAGCTTCACACGGAGAAAACCCAACTGCGTAACATGGTAATGCAAATGCATTCTCATGCACATGCATAGTGTACTACGATAGCTGAACATTCCTAACCACTGGTGTCAGTACTAATTTGTTTTTGTTTTGTTTTGTTTGAACCCTGAAATTTATTTTCAAAAGTCATTTTTACCTATATGAGAGAATATTTTTTGCTAACTATAGTGTTCATATACAACACTGTTCAAACATTTGGAGTCAGGAAGATTGTTGTTTTTCCAGTTTGTAAAAGTTTACTTTTATTCATCAAAAATGCATTAGTTTGATCAAAAGAAACTTTTTCGTTATTACAAATATTGATAAAAAAGAGGCTGTTCTTTTGAAATCCTGAAAAAAAAGTATCAGTTTTCACAAAAATATTAAGCAGCACAATGGTTTACAACATTGAAAATAATACATTTTCCTTGAACACAAAATCAACATATTAGAATGATTTCTAAAGGATCATGAGATACTGAGGGCTAATGGCTGAGAAAATTCAGCTTTGCCATCACAGGAATTATTTAAATTCTAAAATATATTAAAATAGAAAACAATTATTTTAAATTTTAATAATATTTCACAATATTATGTTCCTTTGTATTTTTAACGTCTTTCAAAAGCATACAAAATTTTTTAACTTTTGAGTGGATGATTAATGTCAATTTTCGGTCTGTACAATTTTGGCCGTAAACAAAAAAAAATGTCTGGTTCCCACATTAGATTACACATCTACTTGTTCTACCATCACGTTAGTAAAACTAAGTTTTTGAGTTATTTCTAGTGTTTACTTCAATTTTAATGTTTTCATATCTGAATTTAGTACTTTGTTTTTGTATGCGTGTGTAGGTTTCCTCTCTACAGCACCAAGTAGAGTGTTTGCAGTCGCAGAACAGTGTCCTTCAGCACCAACTAGAGGACAAAACGGCCCAGTTGGCGTTACAGCATGTACACGCACAGGTACGCTGACATACAAGTATGCACATACATTGAGGTCAAGTCTGGTTGTGGGGTCAGTTTGGTTTAGGTCTTGTGGTCCTTTCATTAGAATGAAATTCCTCTCATTGGTAATGGATAAAGTCTGCACAGATGCCAGATGTTCTTCTGTAACTCATATTGGGCTTCTGAATTCAATATACATTTTCACAGTGCTATACATGTCCTAACCATGCATGCTGCTGTGATGAAGGGTTTATTACATCATAGGTCTTCCAGGTGATATGGTAGATGTGCATGAGAAACCAAACTGAAATTTAAGTGGTTACTCACTAAAAATGTATCTCATTTATATTTGCATGATCAGCTTTTTGCACTCTGTCTCCAACCCTCATGAGCTCGTCCCATTCGCCCTCATTCTTTTCTTATCTTTGCTTTTTAACAGTCTGAACAGGTTGGATTGAGCTTAGTGAGGATTAAGCTTGTTCAGCATTGACTCAAAGATCTGCTGTTTTAACATCACATTGTTCATCCGTGATTACTCACCGCATTCAGAGCAGCTGTCCAGCTGATCAGCTGTATTACACAGTGACGGCACTGAAACACTTCTTCTGTATCGCCTGCAGGCAAGTGTGTGTTTCTGACAGCCCATGTGCTTGCTTTGTGTGTGTGTGTGTTCAGGGAGTACAGCAGCAGTTGGATAGTGCTCTACAGGAGAATGCTCAGCTGAAAGAGTGCAATAAGTGCACCGAGGGATCACTGAATGATATCAGTGAAACAGCGCACAGGTAGCACGCACAATCACACCCCTTGAGCTGGCCCTTGAATCTGTTAGTGTTCCGCAAGTCTCTTTGGATTAAACAAGTTTAAAAAATACCAACGTGACTGTCATGATTAGATTAAAGCTGACTGTTCCTCTGACCAAAGCCCTGAAGCCAGCTCATCCATAAACATCTGTCTCTCTGTGTGTTATCTCTCTCATCAGAGTGATGTCAGCCATAGACATGAAGGCAGGTCAGATGGAAGCAGTTCAGTCCAGTGTAAGTAAACTGAACCAGAGACTCGCCTTCGCTGCCAAACGTCTGGACACAGTACATGGTGAGAGTGTCATCTGTGTGCGAGTGTATGTAAGTGTGTTTCACTTATAATATACATGGGCTGTTTGTCTGCAGGGCTGCTGTTGAGGAAAGAAGCTCTTTGGAGAACCAAAAAAGCTACTAGATCTCCAGAGCCATCAGTGTCAGAGAGGTACAAAATCATGGGAATAAATTAAAGACATTGATATTCGAAGAAAAATTTCTTTAAGGTGTTTTTTTCCACCGCTGATTATTGGAAGCTTCAGGAATAAAAGATAGCTGGGGTTCAGCTCAATCATATATATTTAAAATGACCTAAAACAAGACAGTTTTGTAATGTTTTAGATGTTTTATCCCACAATGAATAGTAATATTCACTCAATTTTATTATTGTAAATATGATTATTAATATACTTATTATTATTATTATTATTATTATTAATTAATTATTAAGCATTATTATTTGTAATACTTACTTGAAACAATAGATCGCTCTGTTAAGAGAATATTGAAGCAATTCAATCTTCAAGAAGGAATTCAGTTCAAGAAGCAATTAAAAATTGCTCTTTTTTTTCATAATTTTGAAACATTAAATGATCACTCTAAGAGAAGATACAATGTTGGATTAAAAAATAAAAATAGCTGTTTTTTTAATAGTTTTTCTTGAAACATTAATTGATCGCTCTCTGTTAAAAGAAGATACAACATTGGATTAAAAATTAAAGACACCTGTTTTTATTTACAAGACATACAGGGAAAGAGTTGATGTGACAACTTTAGTATACAACTGTTTGAAACAGAAGTAGTAGTTTTATATATTTATAGCCTTTCCATAGCTCAAGGTCATTTTACATAGTATATTACAAGTAAGTACATTTGCACACACACACACACATTGCAACCACACAAGGCCACATATAACCATATTATCCAAAATACATCTTAAATTGATATGTTTTTAACTGAGTCTTAAAGGTAGTTTGTAATGTTAATCATGTTTACAGCTTTCACATATAGTTTTTTTTGTAGTCCAGGTTATTTGTGTATAATAAGCAGTATACTAGTATTCCATTCCATTATCTCCTGTCTGTGTTGCAGCTTTATTAAGAGTCTCCAGGCCGAGGTGGTGTTGTTGAGCGCAGAGAGAGACAAACTCGCACAGGAACTCAAACGCACACCAGAGCTCATCCAGGCCTCCCTGTCAGAACTACAGCAGCAGCGTATGTACACAAACGTCAACCTGAATGTCTTCTGAAGATAGCAAAGAGAGGACTGTAACTGTGTTGAATGCAAACTGCAGGAGAGAGAGAGCTGGGACACCTGAGGGAAGCTTTGTCACAAAGCAGGGAGAAGTTGGAGGCATCCGAATCGAGCAGAATGGAGATGCAGAGACAATGTGAAGAGCATGAGGGGACCATTGTGGAGCTCCGTGCTGAAGCCCAGAGACTACAGCAGCAGTGTGACTCAGGTGCATGAAGAGCAATGTGTTTGAGTGAAGAAACGGCAACCCCCCCCCCCACACACACACACACGCACACACACACACACACACGCAAAGCATTGTGTATTCACTTCACAAATTCCATCTTATTCCCTTATTCTCATTGCTAATAGTCTATTAATACTGTGTTTAACACATGGTGAATTCTGCTGACATCAATTGCTCATTGCTCCAGGCAAAATCATGCAGCTCTGCTTCCACTCTGCTCACAGACTCTGGTGAAGAATCATTTGTGCTTCTGTGTTTCCATCTAATATTTGCTCAGGTTTGGTTGTGGAGTACAGTTGCTTATGTTTGAAGATGTAAAAGCTGATTATGGATGTTTGTGTAGTTTTACAGAAGGTGTCAGAAGTTGAGAGTGTGTGTGCAGAGAAGCTCAGGGACACAGAGGCTCAACTCAACACAGTGAGAAGAGAGCACACAAAAGCAGGTACATACTTGACATACAAATACAAATGTCATGGTATGTATTTATGATAGATGTTATGAATGTCTGCACATTACTGAACACACATTGTCTTTAATATGTGTGTGTGTGCGTGCAGTGGTAGCTTTGCGACAGGTTCAGAGGCAGGTAGAGAGAGAGAAAGAACAGATGAAAGACGTAGAGAAAGAGAGAACAGAACACACACACAAGCAGATCACACATCTGCAAAAACAGCTGAAAGACAAGGACAAAGACCGCAACCTTCTACTGGTGAGTCATACGCACACATGTACACACACACACACTCGTCTGTTCTTATTGAGAGGGCATCAGTGGCAGTCCTGGCTCACTTGGTGGCCTCAGTGAGATAGGACACGACCTATTTTACCAAGAAATAATAATACAAAAACTTGTGGTATGAAACATTTTATTTTATTTATTTTGAGAATTTGAATTTTAGATATGCAGCATTTAACAACATTTTTTGAATCGTGTGGCATATTTAATTAATTTATATTTTTAAACAGCTGTTTTTGATGTGAATTAAGCTGCATTTATTTGATCAAAAATACAGGAAAAACAGTTACATTGTGAAATATTATAACAATTTGAAATAACTGTTTTCTATTTGAATGTATTTTAAATGTATTTTATTCCTGTGATAGCAAAGCTGAATTTTCAGCAGCCATTACTCCAGTCTTCGGTGTCACATGATCCTTCAGAAATCATTCTAATACTGATTTGGTGCTCAAGAAACATATCTTATTATCCATGTTGAAAATGTTGTGCTGTGTAATTTTTTTTGTCTGTGACATTTTTTCCCAGTTTTCTTTGATGAATAGAAAGTTTAAAATAACAGCATCTTTTGTATAAAATCTTTAGCTAGTGTCACTTTTTTGATAAAATAGGCTGATTCATAATATTTTATAAAAATTCTTAAACTTAAAAATACTTAACCTAAAGTTTTGTAATTTTGCAAGTTGTATAATAAAACTTGAAGCTATAATTTTACAATCTGTATATTTCCAGCTAATTTCAGAACTCATTTTGCTGGAGGAAAAAATCATATGTGAGTGACATGAGGTGATTTGTGAGTTTATGAATTTCGGTTTAAAGCAGTTTGAAATATGGGTGGTTTCTGCAACTGCATTGTAGATAAACATGGTTTAACGTATCAAGGATGCAAATCATTTTTTGCAAGTTCTATTTAAAATGTTCTTGGCTCAGAGATCTGAGTGGTTTTTAGATCTGTTTCTCTGTCCTTTATTTTCTATTGTTTTGTGTGTGTGCAGGCAGTGGTTCAGGAACAAGGTTTGATGAATGAATATAAAAGACTGAGAAGATCAGCAATTCAGACAACTGAGGATTTGAAACAAAAGTATCATCCTCAGTCTGAGAGCAGCAGTCCTCCAACACCTGAAAGTAAGCATACTCTGACACTCAATTATGATATCAACAGTTAGCCTGATGCTTTTTTTCCCCCATGATATGGATTTATATTTCTAATTTTGTAAAATCTTTGATTATATAATATGTTCGTTCATACATTGATTAATTTTTAAATGTCTACTCAATGTTCTTTTGCACTTGACTTGGTTCCTCATCCTGCTCTTCTCTCAGGTCTGCTGGGGGCACTGCAGGCTCTTAGTGCCGCAGTGATGGGCAGCTCAGAGGAAGAAAATGATGAGGAGGATCAGGCCTTCACTGTGACACAAACACCCTCTTGTGCTGACACACATAAAGAATAGTGCTGAACACACCAGTCAATTCTCTCACACACACTTGCTGTCTGTCCAACCCCTCTCATGGGGTTTGATGTCTGTTTTATAATTTAATAAAAGAGATTTTTGTCAAATTAGACCTGTAGATCTTTCAGTTAATCTCAGATGGTTTGCAAAATTAGACATTTGTGACCACGTCATAAGGGACAATTTTTTGAAAGTGAGATTTATACATCATCTGAAAGCGGAATAAATAAGCTTTCCATTGATGTATGATGTTTGTTAGGATAGGACAATATTTGAGTGAGATACAACTATTTCAAAAACTGGAATCTGGGGGTGCAAAAAAATCTAAATATTGAGAAAATCGCCTTGAAAGTTGTCCAAATTATGTCCTTAGCAATGCATATTACTAATCAGAAATGAAGTTTTGATATATTTAAGGTAGGATATTTACAAAATATCTTCATGGAACATGATCTTTACTTAATATCCTAATGATTTTTGGCATAAAAGAAAAATCAATAATTTTGACCCGTACAATTTATTGTTGGCTATTGCTACAAATATACCCGTGCTTCTTATGACTTGTTTTGTGGTCCAGGGTCACATATCTGTCAGTGCCTTTACATTAATAAGTATTAGTTAGTATTGATTTGTATTTCAGATTTAGTGGCAATTACCCCGTATCCTTGAGAGCAGATGAAGACGAGGGAAATGAGAAGCTGCCATTGGTCAATAAAAATAATCCAGTGTGAGTCACTGAAACCTCCTGCCATTTTATAGCAAAAAGTTCTTTGTTAATTAGCAGGCCCTTTTTTCCAGAGCAACTCATTTCATTTACTACAAGGACCGTAGGGAAACTCAGCATCTCCAGTGCGGACCCCTTGCAGTGTATGTTCCTGTGCTAGCAGCACACAACACATTCACTATCGTTCAAACATTTGGGGTCGGTAAGATTTTTTTAATGTTTTAGTCTTTTATGCTTAACAAAGCTGCATTCATTTAATTAAAAAATAAATATTTTAATACATTTTAAAATATAATTCCTGATGATGGCAAAGTTGAATTTTCAGCAGCCATTACTTCAGTGTCACATGATCCTTCATAACCCTTTCTAATATGCTTAGTTTATGGTGCTCAAGGCACATTTCTTTTTGTCAGCGTTGAAAAAAGTTGTGCTGATTTAATGTTTTCAAAATTATAAGTGTTGTTACTGTGACTTTTGTCCAATTTAGTGCATACTTTATTAATAAAAATGTTCATCTCTTAAAAAAATAAAATGGCCTCAATTTTTTAACATTAGTGTAAATGTGAAAAGACGTGCAATAGAACACAGCAAAAGCTTTGGTTTTCAAGCCCAGTGTTTTCATGGGACTACCCAGATCTTACATTTAGAAGGAAAAAATGTATTTGTAATTTTTCATCAAAACACAACCTTCAACTGTTCTTTTCAGCCAACATCACCTTGTTTTACAACCCTTCTCCTTCAGCCACCTGGCTCCTGGTATGGAATGCCCATTTTTCATCATCCTATTCATTCTTGAAGGATAAAATCCTCACTCCCACACTTCTTTCTCTCGTGTGTATTCCGTTTGATGCTAAAACATGTCAGATTATGACAGTAAATGAGTTGTGAACATGTTTCGTGTTGACTTTAATAGCTTTTTCTGCACAACCTGTAAATAAAAGGTGTGTGCGTGTATAACCACTTTGTCCTTCCTGTCATATATTTCTTTAATATGTTCTTAAATGGATACACTCCGCTTTTAGAGTGTAGAGTGTGTCCATTAAAATTTAAAGTCACCTTCAGAGAACTTTTGGAGCACTACTTGTATTTCAGGCTGAGAGACTGTGTGCTGGGAAGAGAAAGGCATCACTCACTGACAGCTTGATACATCTCTTCCTAGTTTGACAGGTATGTCTGTATTTTTCTGTTTTGGAAAACACTTCTATCTGTGTCTCATTCACCTTCTACTGGTGCTGTTTAGGGCTAAATTAGAGGTTACTGAGGCCATAAAAATCCCTGTTTGTGATTCTCCATTTAAGGAGAAAGAGAGTTGGAGTGGAAAATGACAAATAAGTTAGTTATTGTGGGAGTGATGTTCTTGTTGTGTGATGTAGTGTTGAGAAAATCACTTTGAGAGGGTGATTATATGCTTTGTTCATTTTGGAATTTTTTTTTTTTTTATGCTCCAGTGCTTCTAATAGAGAGTACTTTTTGGATAGACTTCTGTATTTCAGTCAGCTAGAGTTCATCAGAAGACATTGCTAATGTTTTAATGGCTGTCTGCAGAAATTATAAATTTTGCAGGCCAACGCAGAAGCTTGCATCATACAAAAATCTAATAGGATTTTTCCATTAGCTCTCAGACGATTGTAGAAAATAAGCTCTGTGACCAACAACCGTTTTGATTCTTGTTTTAAACACAACTTTTAGGAAATTTGAAGCCTAAATACAGGTGAACTACACCACAGTTAATGACTTCAACATCACCACCACGAAGCCGCTGACGACTCTCAATCTTTATAATTAACAAGTTAAACTTTTTAGTTAGAATAGTTTGCAAGGGCTAGAATATAAAACAATGAGGCTGTAAAACGCAAACTGGTGAATTTAATAACTAAGCACTACAGTCCCATTTAGCAACTTTTTAGTAGCAGCTTCTTAGTATTTGATGATGTAGAATAAAAAAATGAAAAGATCATGACCTTTTACTAACCACAGGCCTTATTTCAGGCATTTAACCAAAAACTCATTCACATTTATGCATTTATCAGGCAACGTTATCCAAAAAGCAGTTTGTCAAAGAGCCAGTAATTTTCATAATTTATAGTTCTTAAAGTTCCAAAATGCTAACTTGTTTCCAGTTTTTAGGATTCATTCCTGCAGCAGACAATGGCTAGATACTTTTTGTGTCCAGATGGTTTAGTTCCACCATCTACAAGGAAAAACAGGGTCAATCTAACCAGCCAAACTCTGACCTCTTGGTTGCATCACTTCTCTTCCTATTTGTGATGTCACTAACTCTTTGTCTTATGCTCAAACTTTTCATTTTCCCTCAAGACACGCTCTCTACAGTTCCCTCAATGAAAAGAGACGTTGCTCATGTAACCGTTTCGCTGAACTGCAGCTGGCCTGTGTGCTTTTCCTAAAGCGCAAGCAGCTGCCATACAAGATTTGAAAGGATATGTACTAAATGCATAGAAGTGTGTGCTTCAGTAATAGGTGGTACGACCCGCTGAAACTCTATGGGAACCACAATGAAGGGCGATTTGTGACCCCCACTAAACAGTTCATGGATGTCATGCATGACTGTAAATAACTGATTGGTAATGTCACAAGTTCTTGGTGCGATCGCTGTAGATACTAGCCATGAAAATTGTCTGTAACATTATATCCGAGTCTGACCTCAGTTGTACAGAAACCAAGGGGCATAATTCAGCTTGACAAACACACACACACACACACACATTCCAACAGTCTTTTTCTTCCACACACACTTTCTGCTCTCTCGTTGGGCACGTTGCAGTTGGGGTTCAGGCCTCTAGCAGATGGACAGTGAGAGCTGCTGACAGGGCATGTTTGCGTGAGCCACCCAAGGACGGGAGAGCGGTTTCCTGGGGGGAACTTTTAGAGGACGGACACACAGATGAATGTGCAGGAATGATCGAGGCCCACTGCTCCCCCTGAGGGGGTTAAGAGGGGGAACTTAATGATGGATGAGGCTTTTATTTTCTCTGATATCTTAGAACCCTTAATACGTCCTTTGTGTGTGTTAGAGCAAGGCTTTGTGTTGTTGCACTCTTGCCGAAAAGGAGAGTTTGATCTCCTGCTCTCTGTGATCTCATCAGTGTAGTCGTCACAGTAGCTGCTCTTTTGCAGCGTCATCAGATGTTCTTTAAGCCACGCCCCCAGCAGATTTACTCATCAGTTGTATTAAATAAACTCAGCGGTTTGTAGGTTGGTATGAAGCTTTAGAGGAAACCGTAGCAGGTACATGGATAACTTCCAAGGTTTGGAATGAGCCTCGTGGATTCAAACTCTTGAGAAAACTGATGAAGGCAGGCGTTGTGCCTGAGGAAGCGGCTAATTATAAACTTCCAGAATTTGATCGGTGGTATTAACTTGTAGGAAGCAGCTCCTGGCTAAATGTTTTCATGAACTGAATCATGTAGAATCTTGATTTGAACATCACTGGCACGGTCTTCAGGCTGTTCATTAACATATTAGCATAGAATTTACTGCCTGTTTGCATCAGCAGTACAATTTGAACATCATAAGTAAACCTCCCCTGTGATAACTCTTTCTCTGCAGCAGTGAGTGCTCTGGTTTTTAAGTGATCATCTAGCTGTGTGTGTGTGTGTGATTCCAGAGTGTGCTTTACGTCATAGAGTACAAGCAGTGTAACAGCGCGTAACGCTGAATCTGAATCAATGATTCAATCTGAATTAATGAGATTCTAAGCCTACCCTTGTGAAAAAGCAATGTGCTTAATTGTATTGATTGATTGATTTGTAGTGTACTTCAAATCCTAAAAGTATATTTTTAACAAAATGCACTTGTATATATTAAAATAGTAATGAAATAAAAAGGCCATTTAAGTATACTTTCATGACTGTTTCCTAATACACTGAAGTACACTTTTAAAAAGTTCACTTTATAATAATGTCAAATTAAATGTTTTACTGTGAAGTACATTTTAAATTTGAATTACATTTAAATTTAGTATATTTTCGTATGCACCAAATTAGAATTTCATCATTGCAAATGGACAATTTCATGCATTTGAAATATATGACAAGTTACAAGATTAGTTTATTCTAAATGGTTGCCAGTACATTCTACAATACACTTTAACCATATTTCAAAGACATAAGTAATTATGAAAGATGTACATCAAAGAAACATTTTCAAGTTCAGCTAACTGCATTTAATATAAATGTTAACTAAAATACATAGTCATTTAATTGCAGTTAATGTACACTATGTTCACACTTAAGTATAATGTTTGCAAGAATGCTTCCATAATACATATTTTTTTAAAGAAAGTATGCTAACGTATGCTTCTTTTTCACAAGGGTGGTTTAGCAAATCTTTTTTGCAATAACTATTGATACAGTATTTCATATGCTTATACAGTAATCGTATTGTAATAAAATTCAATAAATAAAAAGAAAAATAAATCTGTTTTTCGCTCTCCTGCGGCCCTATTTGAGAATTCAGAGATTCATCTGCAGTGAATCTGATTTGTTCTTTTAGATGGTGTGTGTGTGAGAGAGAGAGAGAGAGACTGCAGAGATAAGTTAGGAATGTGTTAGTTCTCGCGTGTGTGTGTGTTTGTGTGTGTGCTCTGGGCGAGTCTCTATGCTTCAGTGGGTCGGCACTGAAGAATCTCTGCCTGGAAAAAATGCGGAGAATAAATGATGGAGAAGAAATGGGGGAAAAAAAAGAGTGATGGCTGCTGAGGCTGTGTTACTGGGTGTGTGGGTTTGAGTGTGTTTGTGTGCTTAGTCAACCATGGGTTCCTATTACGGAATGTCCAGTGTGAGTGAGGGGTATGAAGACACGCACACATATAACCAACACTCAGATAATTTACAGCTTGATCCCAGTGGTGTGTGTGTGTGTGTGTGTGTGTGTGTATTCACTCCAGGTGGCTCATGGTCATTGCATTGTGTAAAATACCCCTCATCGCTTCAGCAATTCTCTTCCAGTTTCTGACCGGTCAGCATCACTTCAGACCTGTTAAAAATATCTGTTTATGTAAAGCATATATATTCTAACAAATGGACTTTAGACTTGCTGTTTTTGCTAGTGTTTGGCATCATCCCAGTCCTAAAAAAGAAAATTTGCAGGCTTGAAGCAGTGCTCATGTTTGTGAGGTCTGAAATTTCCGGTCAGCAGTCACGGACCCACAATGCTCCGATTACTGATTAAGTCAGTTAGTCATCTTCGCTTGCTAGCCATTATTGACATTACATTATTTTACAAATCAGCTGTCAGAGCTGTGGTCACTAAGACTTTTAGGACATTCAAAACTAAATTTGGATGTTTTTAAAAAACCTGTTTCATTAAACCATGTAGATTTGAATCATTTTACCGATAAGTTTCTTTACACATATTTACACAACACCCATACCCATCAAGCTTTTGTACTTGAATATCAGCTGATATTTAGACCATCAGCATGACTTATAGTGTGATTATTTATACAACAAAGAAGTTACTATTGAGACAAAATTTGGCCATGTTTTTGTTTTTCTCCGCCAACACAGTTTGGAACAGAGTTGTGAAGAGGATGGAGTGAAAGCAAGAGAAAGTGTTTGGAAAATTGGCTGTTTTTTATGCAGACTTACAATTCAGAGTGATTGATATAAACTGACATAGACTTTCTTAATAAAGTAATGTAAAAAAAAGTCTCTAAAATTTGGAGGAGCGCTGTGGCTATATCTCAGATTGATGATATAACTGTAGTCAGTACACTTGTGAAGTCACTGGCTTAGCTTCACTTTCATTCCGATCAGTTGTCTTCGTTCTTTCACTGTCATCTCGTTCTTTGCTAATGTTAAATATCTCATTCTCAAAGGCATGGTCAGACTCAAGCAAGTGCATTTTTTATTGGTTGATTAGAAGGACTTTTTCATTCTGGATAGCATTTTATTGGACAAACATTTGGCTATACCCTTGAGAGCAGCATGAGTCATTAATATTTGAGGGAAAACTATAAACTTTGAAGCTCGTTTTGTCAGTTGTTAGGAGTGCACCAGCATATATATGGCCTAAAAACTTACAGACATGGACTAAAAGCCACAAATGTCCAATTTTGATTTCATGGGATCTTTAAAGTGACAGTTTGGGGCCAAGTGCCTTCTTGGAAATTGAAATGGATAAAAGCTGTTTACTGCTGAAAACTCCCGTTTCTCTTAAAATCCCCATAGGAGCTTGTGTTGCCGATGTGTCCAGTTAGAATCGGACTACATGAGCTGCTGTTTTACCATACGGTCACAATCAAATATATATGCTAAAATTTGATGATGTGATTCCTTTTTTTTCAGCATGAATATGAAAGAGATGTGGGTCTTTTAGCATTGTATTCACTTCCACCCATGAAATTCCTAATCTGCACTGACACTTCTCTACTGCTTCATTGTCACTTGTTTGTCCATTTGTTTCTTCTGTGTGAAAATAGAGTGATTGCTGCAAAACACTGTTCTTGTGTCTCATTGGATGACTGCCCACCAGCTGATGCCACTGGCCACATTTAATACCGCATCACTTCCTGCACATTCATTATGGTGAGATCACAGTGACAGCTGTGCTGAGCACTGAATACACACACACATACACACACATTCCTGTTTTATTTAAACAAAATCAAACAAATACATTTATTTAATTCATTCACAACTAGTATATCTGAACTGGCACATTTTCAAAAACACATGCATAAATAAAACAAAGTCCAACTAGACTCAAAAAATAGGCCAAACACAACAGCTTCTGCTACCATAAATCTTATTTTCAGACAAGAGTCATTCTGAAAATTTCTATTCTTGAGCACAATTTTTTTAATGACAAACGGGTAACCTGCAGTGCAATTAAATTAGTTCACAGCTCTCAATCATTATGCAGAATGAATGAACTTTCCACTTGCTCAAATATAGGACAGATAATTCCATAGGGCATCTGATGTATGTGGTGTGTGTGTTTGTATTATGCATATGCATTAATTGATAAAGTTAAACTAAATGAGAAATATTGGCAAGCTGAAATAAAATGTTATATATATATATATATATATATATATATATACACACATATACTGTGTATATATATATATATATATATATATATGAATGAAGAGTTTATTTGCAATAACAGATAACTTTTACATTTTCAAAAATTATGTTTTTTATGTTATCATGTTTTTATTGTGTTAGTTAGCTAGTATTTTTTAGTTATTTTTTACCTAATCAAAATAACCCAACTGCAGTTTGATGAACCTTGAAACTTGATTTTTGAAAATTGTTAAAAATGGAGTTATCTGTTTTTGCAAATGAACTTATATATTCTAGCTTGAAGCATTTAGGGTTCAAAATGAACATTTACTGTATACTGTATTATTTTATTGTATTTGGATCCTGGAACAGTCCCAGTGACATTGTACCTGTTGTGCTACAAGTTAGGTGTAGTGATAATACAGCAGTGCTAAATATTATCAATCAACAGCAAATCAATCAAAAGAATATTTTATTACTTTCTATTAAGTAACATGTTTTTAGTTTTAAGGCCTCATAGATGTCTGCATTGTATGTGCAGTATTTTGCACAGCTTGTGAGGGCACCCATTGTTCATCTCATGTTTTTTCCCCTAATATAACTTTTGTGCTTTCCACTGTCGTGGGAGTACAGAGGACTCAAAAGACATCAGATCAGCTGCGTTCCATCTGTGAAAAGCCAGCTGTAGACATCTCCACCATTTCCGTAAGGATGCGTTGAGGGTGTGTTGCATGCTAATCTGATTTCAAACGTGTCCGGTTCAATGTTAAATGCATTTCATTAGTGACACTTGTAAGCAACAGGTGCAAGATGAGTCATTGAGAGATACTAATAAAAATAAAAAAGATTATTAAGATGAGCAATTCATTCTGTTTAGAGCCATTATGTATGACTTAAACCATTTTTATAGAGAGAGTTGAATTCAAACATAATGGAATTTGTTTTTATGTGCACATGGTTTATCCAGCCATCTGCACATCAAGCTGCAAGTCAAAATTTAGCCAAAAGATAGTGTGGTCAGCTCACATTAGCAGGCATATGGTTCACTTATATGTGTGAGTGTGTTTTGAATGTGAGTGAGTGAGATGTTTGTGAGAGTGTGATGTGTGTCTGCATTCAACAAGAGAGTCGGTCTGATAAATCTGGCACAGCATACACAGGCATGGCTTGTATGGTCAGTATAGACACACACACACATAGGAAATAAGGAGCTGAGGAAATCTGGGTCGCTGTTAGTGAGCCGTATCCAGCTCAGAGCTGTGAGCTTTCAGTTTTGGGTGATGCCAAGGCTGAAAATGTGGAAGCATATCACAATTACAGGCACCTCTTTCAAGAAGATCCTATAATGGCGTAAACAGCCTAAATGCATGAAAACATTATTATAGATGAACACGTTTTCATTATATGAGTCAGTCAATACTTAGAAGCACAAAAAGACAGCTTGTGTTATCTGAAGCACTCCAGAGACAGGCTTCACACACACACACAGCCAACAGCAGCGATCAAACAGATCAGAGGATTTAAAAAGGAAAAAAAAATCACTTGAATAGTGATAGGCACGGGACAAAACAGATAAACACGTAAGCTACACGAAAATAATACACGGATGATATTAAATCACGAAGACTCTTCAAACAGCAAGCATCTCCTGATGGATTTTGAGGGAAAGCACAAATGTGAATTGTTTACACACACGCAGTGCAGTGTGTTTGCTAAAGACCTCAAGTTTACAGCCTGCAGAGATCACCTCTATTCGACATCAAATATTAATCTTCTGTTAGAAATTCCGACCGCCTATATCAAAATCTCTCGCTTTTCCACAGCTACCTTCACACTATGTGATAACGCGCGGGTGTGGGATAGTAAAGGTCCGCACCTGTGGGCTGTTGTGTGAACTTTACATTTTTTGTGTTGATTTTGCCACTGAATGCGCACAGGATTTGCGCGGAATATAAGGGCTTTAAACGACGGCTTTGAAGTGGACTGTTCCCAGGGTCGCCTGCCGCTGTTTCTGAGCAGTATGCTGACTGCGCACGCGGGTCCGCAGTGGCGCTGTTGTAATTTCACGTCACATCAAGTTTGATCAGCGGTCCGATTGGACGATCCGCAGCGCTGTCCTGAATTGAGAAGCTCTCTCGCTTGTTTGCTCGTCCTGTAGCCCGAATGCGCCTCCCCGGCATCGCGTGAGGGAGTCGGTGCGCATCTAGCGGATTTTGTCGTCGGTCTGGATGTTGCGCGTGAGCTGAAGATTTCTAGAGGTCGGCGACAAAATGCGGCGGCGAGCGCACGCCAGCGTCCTGCTCCTGCCGTGGCTGGTGCTGCAAACCCAGGCAGGCTTTCCAAACCAGATCAATATCGGTGAGTGAGTTGATTATTTATTGATTAAAAGATTAAACATCTTTTTCCGTGGAAACGCGCCGAGATCTTCATCTACCTGCTGCTGCAGCAGCATCACCACCCACAGACACTCCATACGAGAAGTTTGCGCCAAACAGAGTGTAAATGATGTGAATGTTACTACTGCTACTACTACTACTATCTCTCAGTCGAACAAGTCTAAAGTCAAGTAAATGCTCTTAACTCATCTGATCTCGCATGCAGGTGGTCTCTTCATGCGCTCCACGGTCCAGGAGCACAGCGCGTTCCGCTTCGCCGTCCAGCTATACAACACTAATCAGAACATCACCGAGAAACCCTTTCATCTGAATTATAACGTGGACAATCTGGAGTCATCCAATAGCTTTTCAGTCACGCACGCGTGTGAGTCTTTGCTCCTTTTTCCACATAGCCTATAATTCTGCGGGACGCACCGCACCTGTTCTCCTTTAGCCGTTATAATAGCATTATATATATAATTAAGGTAAATTGTTACACTTTTTTCTGCCATTGAAATGACTGTTTGACTGTTTCAGTTAAGCTGAATTCACCCATATCTATCTATCTATCTATCTATCTATCTATCTATCTATAATATAAGAATAGAATAAAAGCTCCTTATTCTCACCAAGGACGTAGATTTGGTTTTCAACTTGGTAGGGACATATTGTGAGGAGGCAGGAGACAACCCTCAGATTCTAAAACAAACCAAAAGCTATTCAAGCAATGAGTCACAGGACCTTGATCATGTTCACAATGTAGATGTTAAGAAAATTCTATTGCGTGGAAGTAAGTCTCTTATTACAAGAAGCATGTGCAATATTCACTCACATCACGAGTCTTGTTTTCTGTCATTTCTCTGCCCATAACATATTAAACAAGGCTGCTGATCTGTCCTGTTTCTGGTATGTCACTCTGAATCCTCTTGTTTACCTAATTATTAAAAGCTTTAAAGTTAATTGCATTTAGTGTTATTTTAGTCATGGGCAACAAAAGATGGCAACATTTACAGACACATGCACTGTTTGTCTCATCTGAAGATTCTTAAAATAAAATGCAACCATGCACAGTAAAGTTTATTTGTAGTAAACATCTAGAATTTGGTTGAAGGTGAAAAAAGCCAAGGTTTTAATATGAAAGAACCAATGGTTTAGTTGCAATGTCAAGAAAACGAGAAAGAAAGCAAGAAGAAAAGAGAGCATATAAAGACTGATAGTGTGAGAAGTTGGCAAAAAAAGAGAAATGGAGACAAGAAAACGTGAAAAATTCTTCTGTGGCACAAGCCTCAGGTCTTGATAATGGAGAGATAGAGAAAATAGCAGAAAGACTGAGAGAGAGATGATGATGAGTGCAGGTTGACATTTGCACAAATGCCCAAACCAGTGCAAGGGTTAGTGCCCCGCACTGTGTGTGTGTGTGTGTGTGTGCACGAGAGTGAGAGAGCTTTACCATCATTATAAAATGCCTGTTTACAGCTGCTGTCATTACCATTTTGTGTCTCTGACTGGCCTGGCTGCTCATCTGAGCGTGTCTGTGTGAGAGACAGTGTTTGTGAGCTTTTGGTTTCCTGGCTTATCATGATGTTATTGCTGCAGTCATTGATCTTTCATTAACACACATACACACACATATTGCTTCAGGCGTCTGGTTGGTCCATCAGACAAAAACAGCTGGGCTTTTAAAAATATAAATAAAAAGAGTTTGGGAGTGGAGAGATGTGCACATAACCTCTCAGCCTCTGAAGGTGATTTTAAAGTTTAATGAATAAACTCAGCGGAGATGCTCTCAAAGCTCAAAGTACATTTTCAGGAATAACGTGACAGGAAGGACAAAGTGCTTTAACAGAGATGTGAGAACTGTTCATAAATAGAGACAGACACTTATTTTTCTCTCTGGGGATGTCTTTGAATCAGAGCACACACACATTTGCATGCAGTGCTTGTATTAGTCAGGTGAGCTGAGTCGCTCACAGCGCTTTGAGAGGGAGTTGTGCGTCAAACAGTTCCTGAGAAAAAGATTTTGACCGCTTACGTATGCAGTGACCCTGCTGTTTTAATTGAAGCAATCTGCATCGTGGAGAGAAAACTGTAGGGGTCAGGGGGTCTGTAAACAGGTTATTTTTCACTCACTCTTTTGCTCTCGCTCCCTCTCTACGGTTTTCCGTCTTCTCATCGGTTTTTTCTTTATTGCTCCCTGGAGCGTTCGACAGACAGATGAAAAGAAGGGCAGAAAAGCAGTAAGCAGATGTAACCTGCTGGCTCAGTTAGAAGAACAAATGAAGGAGAGAAAAACGGAGCGAGAGGGAGACACGTAATCATTACCTTGTCTCTTTGTAATTTCTACGCCACTAGCATCACCAATTGGAATTGCAGAAATAACTTAGTTGGCATGAAATGGAAATTTCTAAATGCATGTTATTGGTTTATTAAACAATCCTTCCATTTCATTTTTACAATTTTTCATTTTTTATTAAAATGGCATAGCTTAATCTTCCAGTGAAACATCAGACTTCTCTCTGGTGATGTGGTCCGGATTTATGTAATAAGTTTGTCCTGTAATAAAATTCATGTCTGTCTGTCTCCATCGAATCAACAACCGGTAGATTAATCAAAATTTTCAAAAATTCAACATTTTTGACCCCTGTTATCTTGTGATCTTGACTCAATTGAACAGTTACCAAAACACCCAAAAGTGTTAGCTAATGAATATTTGTATCTCACTGATCATTGTCCAAGTGCTTTGAGTGGTTTTGGTGAAAAACCACCAAAGTGATGATGCATTTTTGAAAGCCAACCCAGCAGTTACCATCACCCTGGTTCCCTCGACCAAAAATAAATAAGATTTTTCCATTGCCATTTTGATTATTGCTGAAAATAAGCTTTGTAGCCAACATGTTTGATTAGTACACGTTTTCACATCATGATTATCTTCACAAATGAACACAACTTTTGAATTTTTGAATTTGAATATTGAGGAAGTGTCATCTTTAGTGTCCATATGGTGGATATGGCTTTATGTGTAGGCTCAATGTGAGGGTTTGTTTGTATGTAGTCTCTTACGTTGTTGTTTTCTCTGTTGTACTAAAGCTCTCAATTGTGTATGAATGTGTTTGCTTTGCTGTATGAGTGTTTGAGCATGTATGCTTTTTTAGCGTAGGCCGTGAATGCGTGTTCATCTGTGTGTGCTGATTTTTAACCTCTGGGCTCTCTGAGTAATGTGACATTTGCTTGTATTTTCCTCCTTTTTCTCCCTCATGTCCACATGCCACCTATTTCTTTTTTTCTTGCTTTTTTGTTTGTATGTCTTCTGGACACATTTAGGAACATTTGTCCCTTTCGTTCCCTTTCCTAGAATTGACTAACCTCTATTCGTGCCTTAGTCTCTCCTATTCTCTCTCTCGTTCTCTTACTTTTCAAGAAGCAGGTGTTTGTGTTAGGCAAAAATCATTTGCTTCAGGAAACAGACAAACAGTACAAATGTCCTCCCTCTGGATAACACAAGGTTGTAAATATTCAGTTAATAAGACAGCACTAAAGCTGAATTAATGCTTAACACTGACTTTTCTGAGCATTCTTTCCTATATTACTGTAGAAACGTCCGTGAACTCAATCCGTCTACTGTCAGCTTAGCTACATGGTTGCCAGATTTAGAAACATTTGCAGTTTATCTTTAAATAATTTAGGTGACAACTGCATTTAGGGTATTTAAATTTAAATAAGACATTTGATTTGGATTTTTGACAAATTCACATCGTATTGCAATACATGCAGCCTGTGACCTTAAACCTGATGTCATAACCTTTCCATTTCTGCGAAAAGGCTATTGTCTCTTCAGATCGTTTTTAAAGGCTCAGATACACACAAGTACACACGCTCAGTAGAGATCATCATAATACGTAATGCTTATGAGTGTTTGTGTGCCTTAATGATTGTTTATCCTAAAATATACACTGACTCTGCTTCCATCTCTCTCTTGGTCTGGCAGTCTGTTCTCAGTTCTCCAGGGGTGTATATGCAATATTTGGATTCTACGATAGGAGGTCAATGAACACATTAACGTCGTTCTGCGGCGCTCTGCACACCTCCTTCATCACTCCATCTTTTCCCACGGACACAGATGTGCAGTTTGTCCTGCAGATGAGGCCGAGCCTCCGGGGGGCGCTGCTCAGTTTGCTAGCCCATTACAAATGGGAGAAATTTGTCTACCTGTATGATACTGATAGAGGTGAGTAAACACACACGCAAACACGTATACTGTAAGTATTTGAACACTTAAAGGGATAGTTTGCCCAAAGTGAAATTTGAGAAAAGTGTTTGGTTACCGACGTTCTTCAAAATATGTTCTTTTGTGTTCTGCAGAAGAAAGTAAGTATATAAGTTTGGAACAACATGAGGGTGAATAAATGATGACAACTTTCATTTTTGGGTGAAATATCCCTTTGAAGTAGCACTGCAATGGAAGTAGCAACAGATCTTTTCTTCAGTGTTTTGATTCTGGATGTAACAGCTTATTGAAAAAGAAAAAATGCAGGGTGGGGACTTGGTTCTATGCATTGGTTGTTGAGTTCGAGTCCCGGCTCAAGGACCTTTCCCAATCCTCTCTCTTATATACTGTCCTATCCTAATAAAATGTAAAAACGGGAAAAATAAATCTTTAAAAAAAGTGGATGCTTGCATGGGATGGAGTTTAAGTGGACTAAATGTCCCTGGCTATGTTTACACCTGCTATTAATATGCATTTTTGTTGATCCGATCATAAGTGGATGACGCTAAATACAAGTGTAAAGGGGTCTTAATCGTTTTGAGTTTGTCAGCTTTCAGCCACTTCCAGAGGTAGTCAAAAATGCATTTAACCTGATTCTTTTATAGTGTAGATGCTCATACAGGCACAAAAGGCTCTCTACCTACTCGCTTAATATGCAGTCATTGTGGCACCAAAACAAACAGATTATGGTCAAAATCATAGATGCTTGCTTTATCCTTTTCCATTCGCTTCCTTTCCAGATCACTCATAATCTGCATAACGGGTTCTTTTAGTAAATAGTATTTGTGTGCTGCACTCAACGCTCTGTTAAATATGATTTAGAGTGTGACGAATGTGAACATATGATCTATGCTATCAAATAAAAGTCTATGGCTCATTGGCACCTGTAGAAGCATGCCAGTACATAAATATGTATCTTAGTGTCTTAATTGTTTAGATTTTTAGAAGGCACATTGAGTTTTTATAGCTGTTATGTGAGTTGTGTAGGTCTAATGTCTGCTTTTGTTCACAGAAATATTAAAAATCAGATTTTGGTTTGCAAATTCCTGCTAAAGCAGTAGACGTTGCTGTTTATATCGGGCATAGTGGCATCAAACACTGGTATAATGGAGGAGAGTTTTTCTCTGTGTTTGTGTTCCAGATCACCTGATGGGCGTACAGCCAACAATCACACATTTTTCCTGGCTTGTTTACTCTAAAGAGAGTGCTTACAGGGACAGTTTAAGATAATGAGAGACATTATGTTTTCTCCAGGGATCTTCCTTGATGGATTAAACACATCATACTGAAGAGCAGAACAGTGTGCTTACAGATAAAAGTCAATGAAACTTCGTTTGGACCTCCACTTCTTAATACAGTGGGTGCCAAAAGTCAGAGACCACATTGAAATACTGGGGATCAGATTTGATCACGTGAATTCTTTGGTACAAATGGTCAGATTGTCTTCCTTTAAAGCACTAGATGCTCTTTGGATCATTCTCAAATCGTGATACAGTGCAGACAGTCTCAATCTGTTGCCACCCTTGAAAACACCCACTACTGTCAGCAGGGAGTTGGGCTGGTGGTGCCAAACTTTAAACGGTTTTACATCACCACAGGGCTCGTGCATCTGTTAAATACGCTAAACAGTGACGATTAAAAAAATCTGCATGTGCCTTGGCTTGCTGGTTAACATAAACGCTCTAAGACATTGATTTGTGCTGTTGAGATGAGTGCCGCAATGTTTGGCAGAGACTCTCAATAAAAAATGTAAAAGGCCAAGTACATAATTTGAAAAAATAAAACTGTGAGAGGTTAAGAGATATTTAACGAAGGTGCTGTAAAAGATTTCCTCCATGCAATGTTTAACAAGACCCTCTTAAATTGCTAATGAGAAACTCATGTTTAATTAACCCATCTTTAATAAACCTTTGCAGGTCTGACACATGGCCTCCCACTTATACTAACATGTATGACTTTAAGAGTTGAAGTGCTTGAGTGTATGTGTGTCATCTGAATTCTCACCTCTCTGCGAGCTGTCAGTCTTGATTAATTGGTCGCGGCTAAACAGCCTGGCGGCCTGGCACTCCAGGACGTATGCTAATTAAAATAGTGATTGAATGTGTGTGTGTGTGTGTGTGCATGTTGTCCTATAATGAATGTGATCACAGGGCTAAAAACGAGAGAGAATGGAACAGGGCTGATTTGTGTCCTGTATGGCCTTGAGCTGGAGGTTATAAAGGGTGTTAGTGAACATTTCTGTTACTTTGTGTGTGCTTTGAATCCTGTAATGGGAATTCTGGGTTAAGTACACCTGTGGTACACTCTTAGGAAAAAGGTACAAAAGCTGTTACTGGGGCAGTACCCTTTCAAAATGAACTAAAATGTACACAATTTATAAGGTGCTAATATTCATATCTTGGGGCTAAGTAAGGTAAAAAGGTGTACCTTTTGAAAGGGTACCACACCAGTGAAAGCTTTT
The DNA here is from genome assembly GCA_021397915.2 of Tor tambroides. Taxonomy (NCBI): domain Eukaryota; kingdom Metazoa; phylum Chordata; class Actinopteri; order Cypriniformes; family Cyprinidae; genus Tor; species Tor tambroides. Next base: position 124,063 of record JAFVLL020031635.1, read on the forward strand.
TTTTTTTTTTGTCGTCTCTGTTGTCTGTTAGTACAGAAATGTTTCAAAGTTGTCCCTCAGTTGGGACGAACCACAGAAAAACAAATGTACAGAAATTTCATGTATATTCATAATCAGGCATTGAATTTTATAATATATTAAATAATTTTAAATAATTGTTAAATTTAGGGCACTGAGGGCATTTTTATGCAGATTTGGGTATACTGCAAAAAAATAGTGGATGGGGACACTTGCATTTATAAAATAAATGAATAAATAAAGAAAACCTAAAAGAAATCTATTATATTATATATCATATCTATTATATTATATTATATGTTGGTATCATTAAAAAGACTAAATAAAATTTGTTTTCTGTTTTGCATCACTTCCCGTAAAAGTAATGATTTTTTATTTTAATCATGATTTTTTTATCTTTCTTTTTTTTGGTAACACTTTAGAATAGGGAACACTTATTCACTATTAACTACGACTTTTCCCTCAATAAATTCCTAATTTTCTGCTTATTATTAGTTAGTAAGGTAGTGGTTAAGTTTAGGTATTGGGTAGGATTAGGGATGTAGAATAAGCCATTAATATGTGCTTAATTTGTACTAATAAATGGCTAATATTCTAGTCATATGAATGCTAATAAGCAACTAGTTAAGAGACACTAAAATAAAGTATTAAGGTCATTGCACACAGAGTCCGAAATTTTCGCTCGTTAAAAAATAAACACGACCTCACGTTGTGTCAATCACGTTTACACACTGCCTCCGAAACTTTCGTCCGTCATAAAAAAATTCGGATCAGGTTCGATTTTCTGCGTTTTCGCATCCGTAGCATGCATTTTGATAAGAAAGGATGAGGAATACGGGAAAACGGAAAAAGGCATGCGAAAATTTCAGACTCAGTGTGCAATGGCCTTTACTTTTTTTTTTCTTTTTTTTTTTTTTTTTTTTTTAAGTAATTTCAAGTAATTTGAATTTGGAGGGAAACCTAATTTATATCAGAGCAAACAAACCCTCACTTGCTGGGGTGGGGTGCCTATGCAGGGGTCTGATATGTGCTGCAGTGGGTCTGATGTATTGCACAAGACCTGACTAGTTGCGTAAAGATATCATCTGCAATGGATCTGATCTATAGTGGTATAGTGGAGCTTATCTCAAATTTATGAATGAAGGCCTAATATGCACTTGCACATATATGCACAAATGTATGTATGTTATATATATAAAAATATATGTGTGTTCTGCCATTGCATTAGCATCATTAGTGCAGAGTTGCAGTAATTACATTCACCATGCTTCTTTCTCTGCCTTCCCTCCTTTCATCCCTTCAGATTTGCACTGCATCAGCAGTTCCTCTGTGTTCTCAAACCAGAGAGAGAAATGAAGCAGTACTTGCTCCATCATTCTGGCCCAATTCTGCCCTGGTACTACATCTACGCAGGCCCTTTGTAGCGGTGTATTTTACACCATGTATTATTCTCTGTTTCAGGGTTTTCCATCCTACAGGCCATCATGGAATCTGCAGTGATGAATAATTGGCAGGTGACAGCGCGTTCGGTGGGGAACATAGTGGATCCGCTGGAATACCGGCGCATTATTGAAGAAATGGATCGTCGGCAGGAGAAGCGTTTCCTTATCGACTGTGAGGTTGAACGTATTAACAGTATTCTAGAGCAGGTACATAAAAACACATATTCAGACTTCATTTCATTTCATTTGTCAGACTGTCTGTCTGTCAGTCAGTTCACAGAAACTGTCTGTCTGTCGTGGCAGTAGTTCATGAACGGTTCTGTTGATTAATACCTTTCCAAATTTCAAGTGTTGTTAGCAAATAAGGTGATAAAAATAGTGTGTGTGAGAGCGTGCGTGTGTTTGTGTAAGTAGGACACAGCGTCCTGTAACAAGGGAACAGTGAGAAAACTAAAAATACTCCCTTTCCTCTCATCCAAAAATACAGCTCTCAAAGGTACTGTTACATTCTCCGATTCTGTTTGTCTCTTTCACTTATTCTTTCTCTTTCTGTTTTTTTTTACCCTGTGTCTCTGCTTTCCTAGCTTTTTCCCCACACACATATACATGCAGAGGAAAGAGTGTGTGTGTGTGTGTGTGTGTTTGTGTCACTAGGAGGTCACAGAGATAATGAAATCCACGAGTAGATCAATCAGCACTCAGAGAAAGCTAATCAGAGGGCTGCGCTTCCAGCAGACTGGCTGTCTGCTGCTATTTGTAAATCAATAGCTGTGTGCGTGTGGGTGTGGTTGAGTCGTACCTTTATAGTGTGCCTAAGAGTCAGCAGAGCTTTACTGGCACGGCGTTCAAATTTTCAATATTGCCAATGTATTCAAGTGCTGCACCTTTGTAGAACAATAAATAATAATAACACAGTCCTGTGATGTGTGGGAAGACGCAGTATTGTAACAGCTCCACTGTGCCCAACAGGTTCAAGCAGGACAATGGAGACAGTTCTTTCATTTCTGATTATGTATTTCTGACCTGATTTCTTTCATCAAAAAAACAATTTAAACACATTTCCATAGATGGAATGTGGTGTTGTATTCTTTAGGTGTTTATAACGGTCATTGGACATTGATAGTACCACCACCGTTAAAAATGTTGCATGTTTTTGGGGGAAGTATTGTTTGAGTGCTGAACAGTGTTATTTTAGTATAATTGGGATGCTATATTACGGTGTTTATTAATATTTTAAAATAGGTAAATTTATTAAGTTAAGTTCATTTTAAAGGTAATTTAAAAAATTTAAATGAACTAGTTTTTATTTTTATATTTTCTGTAGTAATATTTTGTCACTTTTTGACATTTCATGTCTATATATTTTTTTTATTCATTTTAACTTTTATTAATTTTCTATTTTTATTTTGAAATTATACCGATTATATAATTATAATAACTGTGTATTATAATTGTATTAAGTAATCCAAAAAAAAAAAAAAATCTTTCAATTAGATGTTTGAATTTTTTCTTTAATTTAAAATAAAATTATTTTTGTTTTTTTGGCTTAAATTACATTTTTGAATTAAAATAATCCATGACATGGTAGAAACGTTTTTCCATAAAATGACAATAAAAGTCCTTGTCACTCATGGCCTATGGTTTTTTATTTTTTCCCCTAGTATTCAGCTATGCTATTAATAAAAAGAGTAGTGCTGTCAAATGATTAATCAGATCCAAAATAAAAGTTTTTATTTATGTAATATATGTGTGTGTGCTGTGTATATTTATTATGTATATATAAATACACACACATACAGTATATATTTTGAAAATGTTTACATGTATTTGCATGTATATATTTATATTTATATAATTTATAATATATATAAAAATATTTAATACACAAATAAAACATATTTTTCTTAAATATATACATGCATGTGTGTGTATTTATATATATATACATAATAAATATACACACAGTACACACATATTATGTAAACAAATTTTTTTATTTTGGATGCGATTTAATCGTTTGACAGCACTAAAAAAGAAACACTTTTTTCCCCAGAACATTTTTTCTGCTATTTACTATTAATAAAAAGAAAAACACAAGCAAGCTTTCTACCTTTACCTTTTTTAACCGCTGGGACCACAGAGTGCCCATATAGTTGCAGAATCACCCCTCAGCAGTTCTTCAGGCTTTTGCTTTTAATTTGTTGTTTGCCAGTTTAATCTGTGATTTGTTCATTTTGATCTCATGGTCTGCATAAACAATCAGACTTAATGCTGGGTGACACTCTTTCATTCTATTTCCAGGTCGTGATCTCAGGAAAGAACAGTCGAGGATATCATTACATCCTGGCTAATCTTGTGAGAAAATACACACACATGCCCAGATCTCCTCTTTCTTAACCTTCTGTGCGTGACCTTTCATTTTGACCACTGACCCTCGCTCTCTGCAGGGATTCTCTAACATGAGTTTGGATAAGGTGTTTTCAGGCGGAGCAAATATCACCGGATTCCAGATCATAAATCCTGATAGCCCGATCGTGCAGCAGTTCCTTCAGCGCTGGGAGCGGCTCGATGAGAGAGAGTTCCCTGAGTCTAGAAACACTCCCCTGAAGGTCTCTGTCTCTCTTTATTTCTATGCTTATTTATGTGCATTTGTGATGTGTTTATTTGTGAGTGTGCCACTTGTGAATATGTTTGCGGAGTTTATTTGTATATGTTTACGTGTAATTTATGGCATCGTATTTTGATGAGTTTAATATAGCAGTCATGCAATAGTTTCATTAATCGTCTCTTTTTGTTGTTTCATGTCATTGCTTAAATTCTCCCATAATGCACCTCTTTCAACTGTTCACTGAGTGTTAAATCAAATCGAAAATGTGCATTGGAATGTTTTTGTGGTTCTCTGTTTATACTGAGGTGTGCATACATTTATCTGTTCTTTGTCATGTTTAGTACACCTCTGCACTAACACACGATGCCATCCTGGTGATAGCCGAAGCATTTCGCTATTTGAGACGTCAGCGTGTTGATATTTCTCGTCGAGGGAGTGCAGGCGATTGCCTTGCCAACCCGGCTGTACCATGGAGCCAGGGAATCGACATTGAGAGAGCTCTCAAAATGGTAGGAGGGGTCCATAAAGGGCCTCAGAGATAGGAAAAACTTTAGGAAAAAAAGCTGTGTTCACATTTTTAATCATCAATGAATGTGCAATAATCATTTTTACCTGTAGACCTTATGCGCCAGAGAAACAAGCTCACAGCCATCTTTTGAATTGTGTGTTTACTTCGGTTTTTGTGGATTTCAATGGCATCGCTGTTAAAGAGTTAAGAAGAAGCTGGTGAAGTGGATTTACTTATTATAGAGTTATCAAAAGTTATCATGAGCATTGTCATGTTTGCAGCAGATACCATATAAAATGTCAGTAGACCGGGGTCTTAGATTTTAAAATGAGCGGGTCATTCATAAATCCATAAGATCTTACCTTCATGCTGTGGAAATACAAACCGGAAGACAGAACACAATGAACACAGTGCTGAAAAGAGGCGGGCTACATAAGGTCTATATGGTTATATAATACTTCCATTATGTTTAATAATGTTGTATCATGCTTTCCTTTTTTGTCGTGCTTGTTATTTTGTTGGTGTTACTGTTCCTGTGTGCTTTCCTCCTGCAGGTTCAGGTTCAGGGTATGACGGGAAATATTCAGTTCGACTCGTTTGGACGGCGATCAAATTACACCATTGATGTTTATGAAACGAAACCGGGAGGAGCCAGAAAGGTTAGTGGCTCTGGGAGGGCAGTTTCTATAAATTCACACAATATTACTGTCACAGTGAAGCCACAATCACTTTAGAACATTAGCATATATATGTATATTTATATATGTGTGTGTGTGTGTGTGTATAGTGGTGGCCAAAATTATTAGAACACTTGTATTTTCACTAAAAAATGGTTTTAAGTCAGTTATTTCTATCTTTTGCTGTAGTGTGTCAGTAGGAAATATCATTCATTTTTCCATTAATTGTAATAATCCAGTGAGATTTTTGTCTGACAACAGCCAGTGCTGTTAGTCTGTCTGGAATGACAAGAAGAAACAGAACAAACTGAGAGACTAAATCCAGAAGAACTGTGGCAACATCTCCAAGATGCTTCAAGAAACCTACCTGCAAAGCTACAGTACTGTTAAAAATGCTGTAAAATGAGGATGCTGTCAAAAATAATGTCATAAATATATTTTCTTTGTCAATTAACGTCTATTAACTAAATTAAATCAACATTTGGTGTGACCGTCCTTTGCATTTAAAGCTTTTGGCTTTTGCCCTCGGTGCACTTGCACATAGTTTTTCAGGTAGTTTTCTTGAAGCATCTTGGAGACGTTGCCATAGTTCACACTAACAAAAATCTCGCTGGATTATTATAATTAATGGCAAAATGAATGTTTGGACATGTAAACTGATATTTACTACTGACACACTGCAGCAAAAGATAGAAATATTGGACTTAAAACCATTTTTTAGCTGGTGAAAATACTGCTTTTCTAATAATTTTGGCCACCACTTTTGGCCAAAAACAAAAACTATACAAATAAGGTTTTTTTTCTCTGCCCTTTTTTTTTTTTTTTTTTTTTTTAGACCCTCATCATTAAATGTTACATTTTTTGCCCATTTCTTTCATTTTTTGAAGTTATAATATGTTTTCATATAGTGCGAGTAAATGTTTTCTCTTGAAAGCTCAAGGAAAATGCTACGCACTTAAATGCTCCAGCTGCCCTCATACTTGCTTTCTTCCTCCATCAGTCATGAGATCATGTTTCTACTGAGTCATTCTCTTACTGAATTGCTGTATTTGTGTTATTGGTGGACTGTGATTGATTGATTCTATTTATGCTGTTGCTGTTTCTGTCCCTTGCAGATTGGCTACTGGAATGAATATGAGAAATTTGTTTATATAGTGGAGCAGCAGGTTACCAACGAATCCTCCTCTGTGGAAAACAGAACCATTGTGGTCACTACTATTATGGTACACTATCTAAAGCTGCTTTTAAATATACCGAACCATGATCCTTCTGCCCTTTCAGGTTTAGTGTCACAGTTGCATTGCATTCTGGGGGGGCAGAACGTTTTTCTGTTTGGCTTTGCTTTGCACTCACTCACTACATGTTGAAACAGTCGATCACAGAAGAGTGTTTCAACTGTATCCGTGTGAGTGCCAAAGCATTTTCAGTTCCATTCCGGTGGCCTGTTGTAGCAGTGACATCACAATACTGGCTTTGGTAAGAAATAGGTTAGACTGTCTCTTTCTCGGCTTCTTTCACCTCACCAAACGTAAGTACTGAGCGACTGAGATGCCAAGCTGGATGCAAATTGCAGAAAATGTAAAGAAATATACACACAAGGCATGGCTGATGGTTTTCTCACACATGGTGTGAAATAGTAAGCATCAGAAAAAGAGTCTCTCGTTTTACATCCCCTCAGAGTTCAGATGTGTTTTGTGTTTTCTGGCCGAGGTCCGGTTTTTAACATCCAGCTGTCCAATCAGATGTGCCCATTAGGTGCAGACAGTTTGTTCTTTACTTAGCTCCCTAAAAATTACATAATTGTCCATGCCAATACGATGAATGTGAGCATGGATGTCGCCATCTGAGTGAGTGTGGCTAGTGCCCACTCAATAGTAAATCAATGCAATTAAAGTTTTTGATTAGATTGCTTTTCATATTTCTCTGATTTATTATTGACTATTTAGGTGTCACATGAAGAGGAGTCGTGGTTGAGAACAAGCTCAATATTGTCTTCCAGTGATATTACAAAATCAAATGCATACAAATGCACAGCCACTCTTGAGATACATCCTCTGACACACAGCTCAATTTTCTTTGTCTAAAAATAAAAAAATCTGACTTGGATCAAAAAGAGACCGAGCAGCACTTATTTTGTAACTCCCAAAGTGATGAATGCATCCGAGTGAACTGTGTTGCATACATGCTTAAATAGCAAAATGTATTATGAATTTTATTTCTTCTCGTATTGACTTTAGCTGCCAACTCATAAATTAAATAAATTATACAAATTTAAATGAAAAAGAAGAATTGCAAAGCTTCTTAATCTAGAGAATTTCAGACAGGACGTGTGCCAGGTTGTGCACGTGGAGATGTTTTGCCTACTGGACATGTTACACTGGACGACTCGCTGTGTTTAAACAAACGCACGTTAATTGAACCAAATGCTGGAAGTGAATCGGTTGGGGCTGTACAGTGATTACAGCTGGGCTTAAACGAGTTTCATAATTATGTCCTTAATGAAGAACTCTGAGAACTTGAGGGCAGGGGTGGATAGAGGAGAGGACTGAGATGAAACGGAAAGAATATTAATTAAAGGATGAATATGGTAATTAATCTTTTGCATAATACATAACCTGAAGGTCACAGAAACCAAATCTTAGTAGGAAAAAATTAAATGAGCTAAGGAATACAGTTGTTTTAATGCAGATAAGGTACATTACGAACATTTGTAAGACCAGTTAGAATCACATAAATAAACATATGTCACTAAGTTTAGTTAGAGAAGCAAAGTCATATTTAAATGTACCATAAGGTTCGCCTTATGTTACATTTAAAAGTGATGACGACCTCTTTCTGACTCTGCCTATGATGACCTCATAAGTAGATACAGAAATTGAAAGCAGGCTAATTAGATAATTAGTTTAATAAGAGTTTGCAAAAAGAACGTTTCATCCTGCACAGGTTGGACAGACGTGCTTGTGTAATGAAACCAGTATGAATAGCTGGAAACCGACTGAAAATATGGATGATGGGGTTCAGTAATGAAAGAAAACTCGAGTTTGATCTGATGCTATGAAAACAGAATTTTGATCTGGAGTTTCATCAGATTTGGCCTTATTAAAATAGTTAAAAGCACACACATGTGAGAAAACCTCTGCTGTCCTCTTTAACCTTCCTGCATGCACTGGACACAAACGTGTGTGAGTTTTTTTAAGCAGAGTCCCCTAAACGTCCATATCCTTGCTTGCTTTAGACTTACAAATGACTTCTGTTTACTAATGAGAGGACCAGCAACTTCACATCTCTGTCAGCTCTCTTTTTCTCTCTCCAATTTGAGAAATCAGAAACCACCATTAAATAGCACTGTCCACATTTAAATTCAGCTGCTGTTTGTCTGGTAGCTTGGCTGTTGGTCGCATTGTTGTTACGAGACTCACAATGCATGTGTATATTTCAGTGTTTGTGTGAACGAGTGAGAATGAAAGAGGTGTGAAAGTGTGTATGTGTGACACATATCAGCATGATTGCAGACTGATCAGTGATTTTATGTGTGTGTGTGTGTGTGTGTGTGGGTTCTGGGCTGTTGGTCTGAAAGCCAGCTGAACCTCATCTGATTTGGTTAACAGGAAGCTCCATATGTAATGTACAAGAGGAATTATATGCAGTTGGAAGGGAATGATCGCTATGAGGGCTACTGTGTAGACTTGGCATCAGAAATCGCAAAGCACGTGGGCATAAAGTACAAACTGTCCATTGTGGCTGATGGGAAATACGGAGCACGCGACCCTGAGACCAAGACCTGGAACGGCATGGTGGGGGAGTTGGTATATGGGGTGAGTGCTGGGAAAATGATCCTGCAATGGGAAGTTGTGGGTAGTGGGATAGTTGGCTGTGTGAAACCAGCAACACTTTGGAGGCATCATATTAAATCACTGACCACTCTGTCAAAATAAAAGTTCAAAAGATATTATGCAAGATTTTCTCGCTATCTCTTAACATTTCACAGTTTGGTGCTTGTCAGAGTTGTTCTCATCATTCTGTCCTGTGTCACATGATTTATTTTGACATTGTACTGTGATTTTTAATTTTCCTGGTGTTGCTGACATCACCCAAGTCTTTGGTCATGGTCAGTGTTTTTACACGATAAAGCTCAAAATTAGTGGCTCTCTGCATGGGTAAAGGCCTTCAAAATGCATTTATTTTGGGAAAATAAAAATCAGCTCCACCCATTTGGTTCTTGTTAAAGCTAAACAACTTATTCTTTATTCACATGACAGGAAGTGTGTGCATGTGTCTGTCTCTGCTTTTTTTGTTTTTGTGTGCCATTCAACATATCCTGAATATGAGACACATATCATTTTTTTTTTTTTACTAAATATAATTTTTATATCCTGTCAAGAATTTATCATAAGATATTTATTGACAATGTCATGAAAATACTTCTTGGCTTATATTGGCCAGAATTGTGTGCATCGCTACACAAAATATTATGAAGTTCTATTTAGATCTTTTGTTGAATTTTAAATTGAGTTCTGAGTTCCATTCATATGCAGATGGAGACAAGAAGTCATTTTGGGACAGAAGTACATGGTAACATCTGCTACAGTTATAACATACAGTTAAATGTAAAGAATGAACCAAAGGTACTTTAATTTGTTGTTGGTATTCAAACAACTTGATCATTCCTCAGTTCGGCATTTTTATTCTCATTAAATTTTGAAAATAGCAGACCATCTAATCACGTGTCCATGATCATACCATGACATCATTTTTTTCCTGGTGTTATGAACTGAACTTTACTGTGTTCCATGTTTCCAGAGAGCAGATATAGCTGTGGCTCCTCTCACTATAACCCTTGTCCGGGAGGAGGTGATAGATTTCTCCAAGCCCTTCATGAGTCTGGGCATTTCCATCATGATCAAGAAACCACAGAAGTCCAAACCAGGAGTCTTCTCCTTCCTGGATCCGCTGGCCTATGAGATCTGGATGTGTATTGTGTTTGCATATATTGGTGTGAGCGTGGTTCTCTTCCTGGTGAGTCGTTTCAGTCCGTACGAATGGCACCTGGATGAGAACGAAGAGGCGAAGGATCCGCAGACGCCCCCCGACCCGCCTAACGACTTCGGCATCTTTAACAGTCTCTGGTTCTCTCTTGGAGCTTTCATGCAGCAAGGATGCGATATCTCGCCAAGGTTGGTGTATTATTTAGCCCATCCTTGTCTCTCCATCCTCATCTTTCTCTCTCCCCTCATCTTTGCATTTTATGGTCGTCTTGTCTTTCATGGTGCATATATGTTATTCTACTTGGAGTGTTTCACTTTTTAATAAGCTTATCTTCTAACCTTAATCTATTCTGTCATCACTTCATCATTCATTCATTCATTCATTCACTCACTCATCAATCACAACATTGTCACTACAACTGTTCCTGTCTTTATCTCCTCTTTTTCTCTCTTGAAGTGCAGCTTGTTTTAAATCAGTGGTTCTCATTTTTTCAGTCATACTCTTCTTTGAAGCTAAAGAAACTTTTGCACTACATTCACCCCAATAATATCATCATCTGTCAGTATTGGTAGCCAGTTTTGGCACTTGTAATGACATATAATCATTTAACAGATTGTTTTGCACGAATCAACTTAAGAATGAGGGAAATTTTTTTTGATGAGTTTATTCTTTAAATTCTCGAGCTCATTATAGCAGGATTGATTCTGATTGGCTGTCAATGTTTTTATCATTCATCAAAAATTGTTCTGAAAGTGATTCCAATGATATCATTTCTCTGTGATATCATTTCTTAGCTGTTGTGTTGACTCTGCTATTCTTTAGTATTGAGAACGATTTTTAGAACTATATCTTTATCGTTATCTTTATAGTCATCGTCCTTGGTGTGATCAGGCCTTTACTGTTAATGATATCAGAATTATTAAACATAAAGCCAATGAAAACTGCATGCTTTGGAAAATAATCTAAAGTGTTTTTTTTTATAACAGTAAAAGGAAAAAAGGAAAAAATATATATATTTATATGTTTAAAAAATTAAAAATCAAAAGATTATATATTTATTATATCCAAAAAATAAAAAAATACATGAATTATACTGCTTTGCAGGCACAATAATAAAGGCTTAGTTCACACAAAAAGGAAAATTCTGTTTACTTTTTTTTTTTTTTTTTTTTAGTTGTCATATAAAAAAATCAAGATTTTGCACTTTGAGAACCACTGCTTAAAGTGATGCTGGGCACCAACTAAAATAATTTATATTCACCATGTGTTGACTGTAAAATGTTCAGATTTTCTCTCTTTCACTCTCTTTTTCTCTTTCTTGGAGGGCTACCGTGTTCTTGCTGCATGTCTCTATTTTACTGTCAGCAGCTGGTGTTTATAAACTGTTTCAGTGGAGGAGTGTCAGCCCTCTTCACTCATTCCATCATTCATCTATTCATTCATTCGATTTTCCTGCCCATCGTACTCACCTAATTCCTCTTGGATTCCTGTCTTTCATTCTTGAGGTGATCTTTGTGACCCTGTGCTTCTCATCCTCATCTTTCTGCTGTCTCTCATGAGACACACCTGTCCAAACAGAAGCTTCACTTGTACTTGTGATTTTGTTAGTTTCTTGAAAACATTTACATCTTTTATCGGCAGTAATAGTGTCAATACTTCTGTAATAATTGTTAACTTTTCACAGGGGTTTTGTTTGCTCTCCTATTGTCTCTCTTTCTCCCTCTTTCCCTCTCTCCCTCTCTCTCTCAGGTCTCTGTCTGGCCGTATTGTTGGAGGTGTGTGGTGGTTCTTCACTCTGATCATCATTTCATCCTATACGGCCAATCTGGCTGCTTTCCTGACTGTGGAAAGGATGGTGTCACCTATAGAGAGTGCAGAAGACCTGGCCAAGCAGACTGAGATCGCCTACGGAACACTCGACTCCGGTTCCACCAAAGAGTTCTTCAGGGTAAGACAGCAAAATGAGGAAATAAGCCTTTGTGGTTATTGATCATAATAAAACTTGTATTCTGTGCCAGTGTTTTGTACTCCTGATCCTGGAGTTCCCCAGCCATATTTTAGACCTCGCCCTTATTTACATCTGCTGTTCAAAAGTTTGGGGTCAGTATGATTTTTTTACGTTTTTAAAATAAGTCTTGTACAGGCAAACTGCAGTAATTACACCAATGCTGAAACTGAAAAAAAGCACTTTATGCAATGTATAATCCATCCAATATGCGTTATGTCCTGTATGACAAAAATACTTTTTGGATCATTCAGCCTCAGTTTTCCAGGAAAAAAATAGGATTTTAATCAGCTTTCAAATCATATATGGATAGGGTTTGTGGTTGTTGATGTTTTTTTTGTTTTTTTTGTATTTCAGGCACTGAACGGATGAATAAAATGTGCAAAGATTTTCATTTTTCTGCCTGTCTGAGCAAAGTCTAATGTGCATTATTCAACTCATTAGCTAAACTAGATTTGTCAATTAAAGGAGACATTCAAAATGTGCAGTACTGGAAGGGTTTTTGATTCAGGATTGAGAGATCTAAAGGAAAGCACACATTTGTGTATCTTTACTTGCAAGAAATTCTGAGACTGAACTACGTTGACAGTCAATTGGCAATCTGACAAAGACATGTCACCACAGACATGCGACCATCTATGACTAAAGACATGTTTTACTGAATCTTAGCCAGAAACCGTTTTTCATGTGAGCCAGCCAGAGGCAGTGTGTGTGTGTGTGTGTGTGTGTGTGCGTGCTTTGAGATGACAGGGAACATGGCAGTTTTAAGATGACCCAGATACACCACTGCTGATGAGCTCATCCTGTCATTTCACCTTAATGTCACAATTACTTGCTGTGTGTGTGCGTGTGTGTGAGTGAGTGTATGAAAGCAGATATACATGTATACGTAATCAGTCACTCACACAGTCACTGTCACCTCACAGACCCACTATAGAGTGGTTGGAGACGGAGATGGAGAACACATGAAATGAGGTGCCCTTTTGCTCCTCTCTCTTTCATGAGCTGTCATCTGTTAACAAACTGGATCAGAGCAAAGATGACAGGAGAGCAGCTGACACAGATGTTGGCTGAATTTGATGTGGAGACAGCCTCCACCTTGTGTTCATAACATATTATTGCATCAAACTCTCCTAGCAAGCAGTGAATATAACTCGGCTTTATTAGATGGTAATGTTGGTTTGAGTGTAGGTTTTTAGGTAGAAAAACAATGTGGTTATATTGTGGAACAGTCACCACAAAACAAGCAGTTTTAAAAAACAATCACCCTCATGTCATTCTAAACTTGATGGCTTTATTTCTTCCACGGCACACAATGGGAGAAATTGTTATGCCGGTAGACTTTTACATGAAATCACAGTGAATGAGAACTAACATTTCAAACTTCAAAAAAGGATGCAAAAGCACCATAAAATATCATAAAAGAGGCCTATATGATACTATTTAGCAAGGATGCATTAAATTGATCAAAAGCAGAAACAAAGCTTTTTTTTTAAATAAATGCAGTTCTTTTGAACTTTCTATTCGTCACAGAATCCTGAAAAAACAATGTATCAGAGTTACCACAAAAATATTAAGCACCGCAACTGTATTCAACACTGATAATAATAATAAATGCAGTGTTGGGAAGGTTACTTTAGAAATGTTATATGTAATACACAAGTTACCCTATTTAAAATGTAATAAGTAGTGTAACTATTTCAATTACTTTATTAAAGTAATGAAACTAATTACATTTGATTACTTTTTGATTACTTTTCTAAATTTCTAACAAATGTTTTCAACTGATAATCACTTTCAGACATTTAAACCAGGCAGGGTTATCTTTTAGAATCTTTCATCATTTGAATTAGGATTATAATAATTTATTTTTAAAGAACAGCCACCACAAAATCAGACTTTACGGCCTCTTTTCACTTTGAGATCATTCTGAGGTTAAATACAGATTTAAAATCATAACAAGAAATAGTTTAATAGCTGTAAAACTGTTTTTGAAATCAAATCTTTGCATACAGGGAACACTGGCATCTAACAGTTAATCGTAAAAAAGTAAAGCATTGACATAAACCCAAATAGGTAATAAAACAATTATTGAATAAACGTCCTAAACTCCTGAAACATTGGTGTCTTATATTTTAGAGCAGTCAATGCAATTGATCAATAAAAGAAAAAACAATTAAATCTGCATGTCTGTGTGAAAATATTAATTTGTAATCTTTAAAATTTTCATAATTAACTGTAATTTAATTACACATTTTTTCTCTGTAACTACAACTGATTACAGTTACATTTATTTTGTTATTAAATTCCAATACATACAACTACTGAATAAATGTTACTTAAGCATCAGCATATATTAGAATGATTTCTGAAGGATCATGTGACACTAAAGAGTTAAGTCTGCTTTGCCATTACAGTAATATATTGTAAAATATATTCAAATCAAAAACACATTTTTACACATTTTACAAAATTACATTTAATATAAGGCTTTAATATAAGTTCTTCAAAATGACTCCTTTTGCATTCTGAGAAAGTCACTTGCACATACAGTTTTAAAAAACATAAGTCTGAGTAAATGATTACAGAGTTTTCTTTTTTTGTAAACTATTCTTTTGATGAAGATAATGATAGTTTAATGATAATGTTAAGATACAAAAAGATTTCTGGGAGGGGTTAGGTTTAGGGTTTTTCACATGGAAATATATTGGATCAAATATTAAAAATCATCAATTTTAATCAAATATTAAAAGTCAAGTGTCCACCATGATTAATGGCTCTGTTATGTACATGAGGATTGGACTGGCCAGACACAGCTCATCCAGTAGTGTAAGTTGATATGTTTATCAAAGATCTGAAAAGAGTCATTATTTTTGCATTTCCATTTGGTGCCGCTAGTGGCACAGAAATTACACACTTCCTGCTTTGAATTCTACAGTTTGTGCCAAAAAACTCGAGAAAAACACATTCACATACACTCCTACACCAGCTGTTTGGAGGTCAAGTTAACCTACTTACATGTACGATATGTGTGAGTGTATGTGTGTAAAACTCTGTCTTATAAAAGAGAGTGTGTGTGTGTGTGTTTGTCCTAATAAATTTAGGTGTGTGTGTGTGTGTGTGTGTGAGTGTGTTTTCTCCAGAGATATCCTGTCCGCTACACGGCCATTTATAGCTACCCTCGCAAGAGATGGGCACAGAATATTTTGGCTTATGAAACTTAAGCTTTAAATCACCACAGCACAATTACAAGGATAAGTAGAGCCATGATTTCTCTGTTCTTTCATTCCTTCCTTCCATGCATTCTGAGAATGATGTGTGGGAGAACTGTGTTGACATGTTTAGGTTTTTTTTCTTTACTTATATATATAGTCTTGTAGTCAGTGAGTCATCTTACTCATTTTTGATAGAGCTTGTTTGTAATGACCTTGGTTGGGCAGACAATGTGAGGTATCTGTTAAGTGCTTATTTTAAGAGGTTTTAATTTTCTGTTCTAATTTTTTAAGATTTTATACTTTAATGGTTTAATCTGCTGACAGCAGGACTCTCCAAGGTCAAACGTTCCTTAAGACTCTTGTACAAAATACTGATCGAGAGAAGAGTTTGAGATTTTTATTTGATATCGTGTCTGGGGTGGGATGTTCATGTTGTGAGACATCTGAAACAATGTTTTGTGCTTTTCAGGTTTTGAATTTAATGCACGTTTAAATGGAATATCCTAGCTGGACCTTTTTACTGATGTGCCCCAGTAAAATATTACTGATAAATCTTTGCCTGACAGTTGAGATTTCCATATACTGATCTGAGAATAATTTTCTCTGATAATATTTCACCAGCGACGTACTGTATGTTTTCAGTCATCTGTTAAAATAAGATATAGCGATGCCAGTGAATCAATATTGATCAAATAGGATCTAGAAATCTAAGAAAAGTCATGTACAGCTTGTGAACAAGAAACATTGGCAGGTGAAGACAATTTATATCCCTATACCCAAATATAGAGACATTTTTTGTTGGGGGCCCTGTGCCTTAATACTGATGAAAGGCTAGAAATACTCCTGGTACCAGTCATATATGTAACCAAATGTTGCTACTTTTCTAATAATATAGTGGAGAATTATCCGTGCTGGCTGGAATGAGTTCCAGTCCATCCCTGCTGACAGGAATCTTTAGGCAGCCACTTTCTTATTTGTAAAAGGTCACGAAACTCACACGTCTCTCTCTTAACCTTTCAATTATTTCCTCTTTGTCGTTTCTCTCTTTCAGCGTTCAAAGATCGCTGTCTACGAGAAGATGTGGTCTTACATGAAGTCAGCCGAGCCGTCCGTGTTTGTTAAGACCACCCCCGATGGAGTGGCTCGCGTGCGCAAGTCGAAGGGGAAGTTTGCGTTCCTGCTCGAGTCCACGATGAACGAATACATCGAGCAGAGAAAGCCGTGCGACACTATGAAGGTGGGAGGGAACCTGGACTCCAAGGGCTACGGCGTGGCCACGCCCAAAGGGTCGGCATTAAGGTGGGTGGAATAATATAACAATTCACTCTGTTGTTATAGTATTCCACCTACCCTGATTCCACCATCTCTCTCTTCTCTCTGTCTCGTTCATGTTTTGTTTTTCATTCTTATTCTCTCACCCTCTACCTTTTCTCATTCTCTCTTTCCTGAACTCTTTTTCTTTCTTTTTTGCTTTCACTCTGCCTGTCTCTCTCTCTTTCTCTCACGGTACATAAGGTAAACGTGTCTGTGTGTTAAGTTTCTTTTTCTTTAGTCATGTATGTTGTGGTAATGTTTTTATCGTGTTTCTCTCTACAGAAATGTCACTTAACTTAATAATTTACAGTCCATTTTTACAGTGTAATGCCTGTTGCTGTTGATTTCCTACCCCCTTTTTCTTGTCATCCTCCTTCGTCTTTCTTGTCTTCTTTGTCCTTTGCGCTGTGCTGTTTTTTTTTTTTTTGCAGTTCTGTAATGTTTGTATGGTTGGATTGTTTTTTTGTTTTTGGTTTTTCCACTGCACCGGTGCTGTATTGCCTGTTGCCAAGCATGTCATGCCATACACTGTTTTTTTTCTCCTCTTGCATCCTTCCCATCACTCAACAGCACTCAACTTCTTTTTCTTCCTCTCACTTCTTTCTGTTTCTCTCTGCACCACACACACCTCACTTGCACACACGCTTCTGTCTGTACCCAGTAGCTGGCGCAATTAACCAATCGAACGGTCCAACCAATTCACCAGTTAACCAATCGAGCGGTCCAACCACTTCACCAGTTAACCGGTCTCTCCTCTTGTATTGACCCCTAACAAAAAAGCAACTGCCAGTTGCTGCAGTCTCATTAGATTTCTCACGAACCTGTCCCTTTTCTTACGAGCTATGTGTTTATCGTTTGAAGAAGCGCTGTAAACCTGGCGGTGTTAAAGCTGAATGAGCAGGGCCTGCTGGACAAGCTGAAAAATAAATGGTGGTACGACAAGGGAGAGTGCGGCAGCGGGGGAGGGGACTCGAAGGTCAGCCTCAATCTCACCCAAACAACCATTTCCTAGCTACGAGTAATCGGCAAGGCTGTGACCTATGACCCCCGGCAACAGTACCGTGACCCTCAGGGGTGAACACCAGCAAACTGAGCCTAATGACCCAAGGACATTAGCACCACTGCGACGGCCGCAGTTACTGCCAGCGCTGCTAATGTAACAGGGTTTTTTTTGGAGCTTACGTAATAAGGCAAACTGTGATCATGATGTGACCCTTTACTTGGCTAATGGAGGAAAGGAAGCAGAGGAGGAGAGGAACAAAGGCTCGAGTGGGTGGATGTGTGGAGCGAGGTCAGGGTCACCAGGAGCGCAGCTTATTAGGACGCTTGGGTTATTGCGAAGCCGCCTCGCGGGTTTGTTTGTGTGGTGAAACAAACAGCTTGTTCCAGGTAGAAGAGACTAGGCCCTCTCTGGCTCTCCTCTGATCTGTAATATCAGATCATCAGAAAATGTACTGTTTGTGTCTACCAGAGTTCCAGGATTTAATGGGCTATCAAGAGAGAGAAAAAAGAGAGATGTACGAGGATCTAATAGACAGTGCTAACAAGACCAAAACTGCTCTGGAAAATAGGTCCCTGTACTTTTCTAAAGCAGATAGGATTGTCTGAGCCTATTTGATGTTTATTATTATGTTTAAAGGATAGTTCACCCAAAAGTGAAGTTCTGTCATCATTTACTGTACTCATGTCGTTCTAAACCAGTGACTTTTATTCTTCGGTGAAACATAAAAATATTTTGTCCATACAATGGTAGGGCCCTATGATTTCCGTGATGTGGAAAATGCGTACGTAATTGCAAAATCTAGTCATAAAAATAGAATTTACTGTATAACGCAGAATGTCATGGAATTTGCCTAATTTTTGGATGAATAAATCAAAAGTAGGTCAATACACTTAAATCAAAACACGATATGGACTAGTGTCTTTGAATTTTAAGCTGCAAAGATGCTATTTAAATATGAATCCTGCATGTTCTGTGTGAATGAATGGCGCAGACATGCAGTTTTGTTTACTAAATACATACTGATGCACCTCTTCCGCCTCAATATATGAGTACATGAACACATGGACATAATCTGTAGAACTGCTGTGAGAGTCACTTCAAGAGCATTTTGCCATTTCTTTTGAGAAAAACTATCATCATATCATATACAAACAGAAACTTAAAGGTCTTCACAGCAACCCGTCGAAATAAAAGTTCAGTTTAACTTGAAGAAATTTTGATAGAAATGTATTACTTAATGTAATGATAGTACTGCTGCTGTTAAAGAGGTCATATGATGTTGCTAAAAAGAACATTATTTTGTGTATTTGGTGTAATGCAATGTGTTTACGCAGTTCGAGGTTCAAAAAACATATTATTTTCCACATACTCTACATTATTGTTGCTCCTCTATGTCCCGCCTTTCTGAAACGCGCCGATTTTTACAAATCTCATCGTTCTGAGAAGCGAGGTGTGCTCTGATTGGCCAGCTAGCCGGTGCGTTGTGATTGGCCGAATACCTCAAGCGTGTGATGGAAATGTTACGCCCCTTCCCATGTTGTGATGCCATGTCCCGGCCTTTTTACAGTCTGTGGTCCCGGCGCGACGAGACTAAAACAATAAAACCCGCTATAAACGAGGCATTTGTTGCATTCAGTGAGGACATAATGACTGATTATGACGACTCATACGGTCTTTTTACGCGTTGCACCGCGCCGCGTAAACATAACACCATGTCTGCATTTGTGATCGTAGAAACACCAAACAAGCACTACTCTACACTGCTCAAAACTTGCGTTTGAATAGTCAGTAGCAAATTCTTTAAATATCGAAAGGTACTTACAGGCTGTGAGTCGGACGTTGGAATTGCCCCACTTTATAGTGTTCACAGCCATTCATAGTGTTCACATTGTAGGCTACTCTCTCCCGGGATCAGGAAATAGTCCTCCGTAAAATGCGCTGCACACACACTAATATTTGGGTCGAACTGTTCTGAAACAGTGTTGTAAATATAACTTACCACTGATTTCTAGTTGTGTCCTCTTTTGGAAGCCCAAACAAAGTAGTTTCGCTTTCACAACGAAACACAGCGTCTCCAGGACATGGCGCCGGCGGCAGCAACAATACTACAGCCAGAATAAAAATCACGCCCCCCTTCTTTGCGTAAACATTTGGGCTGTGTTTTGCAAATCTCCCCACACCATGACGTAGACATGTGGGGGCGTGTTTGAATGCGCTGTTTTAGGGGGGGCGTGGCAGAGTCTTAAATTTTATGAAGAATATCTCTTTGGCTTTGAGACTTTAGTCTTTGCAACTTTAGGGATCTTATCTATGCACAAACAGCTTGTAACACTCCAAAAGAGAAAGCAAAACTTGAAATCGCATCATATGACCCCTTTAATACAATTTTTATTACAAAACATTATTCTTTAAGGAATATTTACCAGAAAAATTATTTACAAGAATTTCTTTACCAGAAAAATTTAAATACACAACACAGTTTTTTGTTTTGTTTTTTCGGTAAAAAAAAAAAAAGTTAATTTTTTTAATAAAATCAATTAATTAGAGATGCTTTTGAATATTAAAATTTAATGAAACCATTAAAATTGAAACCAGAAAATTAATGGAAAACAGAATTTGGTCAAAATAAAACGAAATTTTAAAATGTATTTCATAGGGCCTTAAAACTGTAATTTTTGATAAAAATTTTAGCAGAAATTGTCATATTGTTTTGGAACGACACAAGGGACACATCATTTTTAGTTTTTGGGGTGAACTCTTCCTTTAATAGTGTTGTAGCTGTAGTTTAGCATAGTTGTCACTTACATGTTTACATTGTAGTTTTCGATACCATCTAGGTTTGGAAATGCCCTAGGTGAAGTGGGGTTTTGGACAATATCATCATAAATATTTATCATTTTTTCTGTCTAAATGCATTCAAGAAACTTACAGTTATCATTGAAGACCAGCAATAATGAAGTTGTTGTTGATTACATATTAACAGCAGTATATGAACACCATAGTCAGCTGTGATGCCTAATAACTGGATTAAATTTAACTTGTGTTTCTATTTCGAAGAGTAATAAATCAGCACAGTTGATTGCCAATTAGGTTAGTACATAACATTCCAATTAGAATACAGTTTTGAGATGAAAAAATGGTATTTTATGTTTATGTTTTTATGTTTTTTAAAGTTTGTGTTGTCCCTTGCGAATTCTCCTCAAATGCCAAGGATTTATGCTGATATTGTTCAAATCACTAAGCCTATTGCGTTTCTAAACATTTGGAGGACATGTTGAGTGATTGTTTGTTCGTGATATTGAACAAATTGTTGGTAGTGGAAAAAGAGAAGAGTGAAGATGTGGGTATCTTCACATATCCAATCAAACAGCCAGATTCCTTTTTTTTTTTTTTTTTTTTTTTTTTTTTTTTTTGAAAAGACACCATTTTTGATCTTTGACCAACTTCCTGCCACAAGTATGCAAATCCCTTTGGAGCCGCCAGCTTTCTCAGATTATTCCCTGAATTGGCGTGTAAACCATGGAAAAGCCCGTAGCTCCCTTGTTGGTGGGATTAAAGAAAAATATATGCCTGCTGGGGCCAGACAGTCCTGAAGGGACAAAACATCACAGGAAAACGTGAGAATTCTAATTAAACACTCCTAGAAATCAAAGGTGGAGAAAGATCTGGTGCCATATAGTAGACTCACAAAACACACCACATTCATCTGCATATGAATGCCCAGACAACCACAAACAAGTGCAAATTCATTATACTCGCACACACATTTCAATGAATTTATGGCCACTTTTCTTTAGCCCCCGTGCCTGCAGAATGATCACCCTGTGTTCAGCCTATCATGAGGGCAAGGCAGCCCCACTCAGTCCTGATTGGTCTTCAAAAGCAAGTTCACTGCAGTAATTGGCTTTTGCTCATGAGTGGTGCTTGAGATCTAAACTCTGAGACCAAAATGGCTGCCTAGTCTGTGCATTGATAAGTTGAGCATGCTGGGTGGAGGGTGTCTAGTCTGTTATGACATCACAACTGCATGTTTCTCATTTATTGACCGGAGTCTGATCCGAAATGCATGAATGGAGTAATTCAGCAAACCCAGCGAGTATACCATACTAGTAACGCATAGCAAAATTGAAAAAAAAAAAAACTCCAGTATGCTGGAAATACACAGAACATCTCGATGCTCCACATAGCAAACATATCAGTATCAGGGCCTCTTTTTTTTTATGCATGGATTACTGATAGATCCAATTGTATTTAGTTGTTGGTGATTTGACATAAATTCTGAGTTCTGAGTCAATTCAACAGGTCTGTACACTCATAAGCAGTATTCGATTATGGCAGCCATGGCCACTTCATTCTAACTAGAACACGCTGTTGTTGAAGAAGTAGCAATGTTTAGTAATGATATAGAACTTTGATTTAAATGTAAAATTTGAATGAAAATTGGAGAAACCAAATTTGTAAAGTGCTGTTGCATGAGTAGAGTTGAAAATTAAGCAATATTGTGGATTTTCACTTGTTGATACACATAAATACAAGCTGAATGTACTCAATAGGTCCATCTCTCAATAAACAGATCTCATTGTTTCAAGGTATTGTTCGTGAGGTATCAAACCATTCGATGTCTGAAGCTGGCTTTCGTTACGGTGGTAAGTATGGCATATTTGCTTTGCTGGATTGCAACTCATCATTTAACAGAAGGAAAATAAACTGAGTTTCCCAGCAGTCCTGCTGATGACATACTAACATCTTACAAACCGAAATGCCCAGAAGGGATGGTAACATCGTCGAGCGATACTGTTTCCGTTATTTTGTCTGCTACCCTGAAAACAAATGATTTGTGGGAAATAAAATTTGAAAAGGGTGCATTATGCAAATATCTACAAATCCCCCTTTAACATTAATATTTTGTTTATTATTTACATGCTGACTTTGATAAGGGCAAGGCATTTTCGTTTGTAAGATGTTTGGCTTCAGCCCTCACTCACCACAGACCGGTTCCCCTTCTGACTGCTGGGTCCTGTTTGTCTGTTAGTCAAGTAAGGGTTTTTCTCCCGATGGATCCGGCTTGCTGAATACTTGGTTAGAAAAGCTGCATTCACACCACAATTACAATAACCAAACTCATCTGCTCTTTGTAATTATGCTCTGTTTGGCTGTGTTGGTTACTTTCTCTGCCTCTGTTGGAACAGTGAGTGCCGATTACTCAAAGCGATAACAGTAGGTAGCACTGCCAGGTCAAAGGTCGAAGGTAACACTGAGGCTAGCCCTGCCTGCATTCCCTCTCTCTCTCTCCATCTCTCCCTCTCTTATTCTCTCGCTGTCTACGATATCAACAGCACAAGGCCAGGTGTCCTACAGTATCGCTTTGGTTAACAGATATTCGGTAGGTTTAAGTTTTAATAACATAAAATAACATAATGGTGCAATGTTATTTATGTTATTTCCCCTCGTGAAGAACTCCTGTAAACCTTGCAGTGTTGAAACTCAGTGAACAAGGCATCTTAGACAAGCTGAAAAACAAGTGGTGGTACGATAAGGGTGAATGTGGGACCAAAGACTCTGGGAGTAAGGTTAGTCTGCTCACTCATCTACTTCTAACAAACAAACATATTCATATTCTACAAACGTCGTCACGAGCCCCGGCGTCACTTACCGGTTTTAATGGATTAAGTGGATTTGGCTCCAGCTGGATTCACTTCATTGTGAAATCGTCTTTACATACTGTATGCAGCTTTTTTTTTCTTTTCTTTTTTTACGTCATGTAGGACAAAATCAAAAACTTTAGCAATAAAGAAGCAACACAAGAGACCCCCCCCCCACACACACAAGAATTTATTCACCCCACAATAATTCATTATTTTAATGATGTAGTAATTAAGTGTTACATAACAGTATCTTGTAGTAAGCTTTCGTAACAATTAAGTATTTCATTAGATTCTTTCTCTTCTGCTGCTGTGACATGGCCTCATTCTCGATATTGTTGTTATGTTTACTGATTTGTGCATAAGCCCTGCCTTCTTAGGCAACATTCATTTAGGAGTCTGAATGTGTTATATTATTTGAAGATGGATAAAATCTGCTTAAGTCACCTGGGACATATTCTTGGTAATTTTAATTTCATTCCTGACCAGTTGATGAAACTGCACAGCGCCCCCTGGTGAAGGACTGGTTTCCCTTATTAGCCATTGGCATCAGTTTAATAGAGACGAGGAGGAGGAAAGTGTGTTTGCCTGGAGACTCTAGTTAATGAGCATAAAATGCAATTGTTTTATTACAATTCTCTGTGTAATCCAGTCTGATAAGAAAGTTAATTAACTCTGAAAACATGTCCCATAAGCATATGCACAGCAGAGGCTATACCACTGACTATATGAGCCTGTAACCATGGTAACCGTATTCAAAAACAGGTCTAGGGCTTTGCATTCAAAACAGTTATGCTACACTCCCAGTCTGTTGCTATGCTGCCCTTTCGCTGGCTTTTAGTGAAGACAGACCATGTTTGTGTGTGTCAGAGTGTCAGGCTGGTGGTCACAGCAGCAGAACCCAGTCCTGTTGAGGCTTGTCTGTGTTTTGAGGTGTGGCGTTGGTCGCATGCAGGTGTCTGTTAATGAGTTTTGAAGGCTGTGAAGCTTGCAGAAGTAGTTCAGAGAGGGGAATTGCCATAGTAACATCAATATTCTTCCTCCTCCTTCTCCTCTTCCTCACTTCCTCTGTTAAGATGGCAGACCGAAGAAGCCAGAGGATCCGACTGTAGCTCTCTGATGGCAGCTTATTTGTTATGTTTCTGTACTGACCCGACTTCACCTCTAGAGGGGGCGAGAGGCTCAGAGCTGGCTCTGTGTGTGTGTGTGTGTGTGTGTGTGTGTGTGTGTGTGTGTGTGTGTGTGTGTGTGTGTGTGTGTGTGTGTGTGTGTTCTGTGTGTGTGTTCTGTGTGAGGGCAGTGTTTCACTGTCTCTCTGGCCAATAGAGTGAAGGTATGAGAGGAGAGAGGGAATAATTTCTTACTCTCTTGAGCTGCCTGAGCTTTTAATACATTAACCTTTGACCTCTGGGCACATCTCATATTGATTTGATGCCCTTTTGAATACACCCCTCAAGTACCCCTTTTTATTTAGCTCATCTTCTTTCCCTCCAAGCAAACTGTGTGCAGTATGTGTGTAATAGGGCTTGCACGGCTTCTCATTTTAACTAGGTGGAAAGTGGTCGACTAGTCAGCGGTTCACTGTTTACCTTACTCACATGACTCAACAACAGCAGTCTTTGCCGTTTCTGCAAGTCTAATTCTGCATTAATGGAGATTTTCAGAGTGCACAGAAAGTCCACTCAGCTGAATCCGGTGAGAAATTGCCATTTCCAGATTCATTCTACAAAAAAGCAGTCATGTCTCAATCGCTTATGGTTTCTGTCAGCCTTTGAGCTCCACTTAATTTAAGTTCACTTAGTTTCAGAGCAGTTTGCAATAACTTTGGATCAATTTGGCTTGAAATGAAATGAATCTCAGAATTCTGCTGCACTTATAACATGCTTTCTAAAAGTAAACTACTCTGTGTTGATTCGAATAATTTCCAGTATATTTGAGCATACACTTAAAAATAAAGGGCCAAAAAGGGGGATTTCACAACAATGCAATGGAAGAGTCTTTTTAGGTACCTTGTCTGGTGCGACATTACTGTCGGATCCAATATAGCTGGCACTGCATCGTCTTTTATTTTCAATCTCTCTGAAAATCCTGTGTCGAATTGTGCTTTGTTTGTAAACGAATCCACAGCAAAATGAAGTGAACAAATTCTTACTGACGCGGTCTGGAACTTCATTAAAAATAAAGGTCATCCACTCTTTTCTAACGTTGGGATCAGAAGGAAGGCAATGCAAAGACTGTTTCCACAACTTGGCACTGCACAGCATCTTGTTGTTTTTAGAGCCATCTTTATCGTTTGGATTCTGTGTAAACCTGTGTTTGCCATTCTCGTTATTTATACTGCATGTGCCAATTGGTGGGTGGGGCTAAACAGGCCGTGATGTAGAAACAGGCATTGATCATCTTCAGCTGAGGTGGTGTTTAGCCACACTATTACGTCATAAAGTGATACATTCCACAAGCTGTCATTTTGGCAGACTGGTTTCATTATAAGCTGTTTTTAGACTGACCAGAAAGTTAATTAATTCGAGCATTGCATTTTTTGCCATTATAGCTTATTATACAAAGCTAACAGCATGTACCTGCACACAATCACAATATATTGACAGAGAAATGATCCTCCTGCTGTCAAAAGTATGTAGAACTAGCACAGCTGAAGTCATTTGGACCATGACTAGTTGACACAGACCCAGCGAGTTTGACTAGTCGTGCAACCCCTGGTGCGCAAAGAGCGAAAGTGACGATACGCTGCTGTGTGTGTGTGTGTGAGTGTGAATGAGTGCATGCTGGTAATGCATGTTTAAGTTGTTAGTTATTATATAATAGTTTGGTGTGCCTCCAAGTACACTACTTCTGTACTAACTGTGTCTCCCCCCCTGCAGGATAAGACCAGCGCGCTGAGTCTCAGTAACGTGGCTGGTGTGTTCTATATCCTGGTGGGGGGTCTGGGTCTGGCCATGACTGTGGCTCTGGTGGAGTTCTGCTATAAATCGCACCAGGAGACCAAACGCCTCAAACTTGCCAAAAATGCCCAGAACTTCAAACCAGCTCCTCCATCCACCGCACAGAGTTTCACCACATACAGAGAGGGCTATAACGTCTACGGAACAGAGAGCGTCAAAATATAATGGTTCGTTTTCTGTGTGTTTTGAATGTTTGTTAGTAATACCATTTCTTAAGAAAAAGGTATTAATGATGGGAGATCAGAGTTGGTGTTCATTTTTGAGGTAAGTGAAGTTTCTCACTGTGTTAAAGCTGCTGTTTTTTTTTTTAGAATAACACTTATAATCTGTCCCTGCTATTTGACAGATATCACTAAAAGAGTTGTTCTGAGAAATCACACTTGTCTCTGTACCTGCCCTAGGCTTTGTAAACATAAAAGAAACAAGAATCTGAGTGTGGGACAGTCATGTTAGCCAGACAGCAGAGTTGGGAAGTGTTGCTTTTTTAAAATGTCAAATTACACTACCGTTCAAAAGTTTGAGGTCGGCAAGATTTTTTAAAAGAAGTCTCTTATACTCGCCATGGCTGCTTTTATTTGGTCGTAAATATTCAAAACAGTGATTGTGATTAAACATTTTAAAATGACTGTTTTCGATGTAATTTACCCCTGTGATTGCAAAGCTGAATTTTCTGCAGCCATTACTCCAGTCATCACTGTCACACGATCCTTCAGAAATCATATTAATATGCTGTCTTTCTGATTATCAGTGTTGAAAACGCTTGTTCTGCTTAATATTTCGTGAAAACCGTGATATATTTTTTTCAGGATTCTTTTATGAATTGAAAATTCAAAGGAACAGGATGTATTTGGTATAAAACATTTTTGTACTGACCTTAAACTTACGAATGATAGTGTATATAAAATAAACACTTAGTTATTTAAAAGAGTAACAATATATAACATAAATAACTAGACAGTAAGTAGTGACTATGTAATATGAGCTATTTGTAACCAGAAAGAAAATCATAAAACTTGAATGCAATCATAAAACTTCAGGGCACCTGTCAAACTGTCAGGGATAGAGTTGGGCTCAAATTCAGCACTTTAAGATGCAGTCACATTTACTGTTTGTTCTGCAAATTTTCAATAGGAGTCTGTGCGATCAGGAATGTCGCTTAAGGGTGAAATAATTCCTCATGCAGACTTTGCATCTACTTTAAGTTGGTCAAGAGAAATGCTTAACAGTTAAAAGCTGCTTGAAAGTTACTTCCCTTTGACCTGTGTCATACATCACTACACTATTGACAGCAGACAGTGGTTGCAAAAATTGTGCTAATTTGACCACGCTTTTAGTTGGGTGGAATTTACAGCAGCTTTAAATTGTTTACCATGAATCAGGGACTCCATCTCTTCAGACTTTCTATATTCAGATCAGCGCTTTGTTGATTTGCCTTTGTCTGAGTGAATTGTTCTGTTATTGTCAAACGAGCATATTTGTCTGCAAGTCTCAAATGGGTGGGGCTGCTCTCTTTTCTTATTCTCAGATTGGAAGCCTGTCCCTTGCTGATCATGTGGCATGGGATAGACTCCCCTTCTCTTTGAGTCGACTGCGATTCCCTTTAGAAAGCGGACTAGCACCCAACCAAAACTCATCTCACCTGAACACTTGTCTTCTCGGCTCTGACCACAACCTGAACCAATAATCATGCGACAGACTATCGGATGGACCAAACAGCCAGACAGCCAGCCAGACAGCCAGCCACCCGACCGCCCTCTCTCAGTGCCTTACTGAACCAGTGGCAAAACATCAAATCACGCAGACCATCTCACCAAAGTCTTGGAGATGTCCTGCTGGGTGCTGGGTCTAAAACCATATTTCAATTTATTCTTATTTTGAGAGGGAAAGACGGAAAAGGAGGGAGAGAGAGATAGACACAGAGCGATAAGAGGTTTGATTTGGTTGATCTCATGATCAGTGTGTCAGCAATGTTGTTAATGAGTGATAGTCAGCTTGTCTCCATGACAACTCACACTAGAAGGAGTGTCTGCAGACAAACATTTTATGCAAATTGTATGACATTTTTGAAGGATTCTGCTTATTTAAAGTTTGTGCTGTGATTCTGTGTCCTCATCAACATAATTGTTATGAATAATGTAAATAATAATTTCAGATACATTATGGCATCAGAGAAATAATGTCAATATTGGTTCCCTTTCACAATTTGCATTTTATTTAGAGTTCTGTTCATAGCGTATTTACTGTAGTGGGAGTGAATTCAGGCTGTGTGTGTGTTTGTGTGTGTGTGTGAGAGAGAGAGAGAAAGAATATTTCCCTCTGTTCTGTACTATAAACCCAACAAGAGTTTAAGATTATGAATTTATTTGCCAGAATGCTTTATTATGAAAGATAGGAAATAAATAGTGACAGCACATTCATATAACATCAGCAGCAACAACAACAAAAAACATAATCAGTTTTCTGTTTAGATCAGTTCTTTTTAAGGTCAAGCTTAGGAAAAAACAAAATGTTTAATAGTTTGTAATTAAATCTTTGTTTTAAAATACTTTAATAAACTGCAATTGTCACCGAGATAAAATATGAACTGTTAAACTGATGAAAAAAAGAAAAAATACAGGTCTTTGATTTTATAAAAGCAGATAAAGTTGTTTAGATGTTAAAATGCATATTTATTTTGAAGATTTTCTAAAACTGGCTTCTGTTTGATTTCTAAGTGAACTTGCATGTACAGTAAGGATGAAAACAGCCTTTCCCTCAATAAAGCCTCCTCTTCTCATGCCCCAGCTTCTGCTCCCCCTCTCCTCCATTCCCTGGTAAAAAAAAAAAAAAAGAATAGAAAATTATGAAATGGTCAAGATAAATCCTGAGGAAAATGATAATCTGTCCCTTTGCATGACTGCATCCAACTCTTAAACATTTAAGTATATTTTGTAAATAAAGACAGATTTAAGACAAATTTCTACTGACTAATGTGTCATTTCAGCTGTGAATTTGTACTCAAGTATATGTGTTTTCATCTCAAACATTCTCGTTTGTCATTGATGCTTTAATTTTTCAGGGAATTTCCATGTAGAATTACCTTACTTGTAGTTGTCTGTAAAGATTGAGTTGGTAGAAGGTATTTTAACGTTCAAGAACACCTTGAGTCATCTTAATTTTGCCCTCTTTTATCATGTCTGACAGCTACACAGCTGGAGCTCTGCACAGCTGACTGACATGTTCCACTAAACTACCAAAGGACCATGAGATCATGTCAAAAGCTCTGAATGAAGAGATGATCGTATTTATAGTAACTCACTCACAAATAATCCTCATCACAAATGCAATACAAGCCACCTGCTGAGCAAATAAGCGCCTGCTGTGCATGTAAATGTAGTACATGCAGCACAGCAGCAGCTGACAGTTAAACAGGTTTGCGTAGAAAGAGATTAATGGTAAAGTGTTTCACTGCAACTGTTTTTAGAGCTTCATAACGAGTGTAGTGCTGCTTGATTTCTCTGAAGGCTTATCATCAGTGTGGCTGGTCACCAGAGGGTTGCTGTTTCGATCCACAGAATCATCATTGGTCCCTTGAGACCTACAGAAGAACTGTGTCTGTATAGTACTTGTGGATGAAAGCGCCCGCTAAATGGCTACATCTTAACATTTGAGCAAGTGTAGATTATGGGGTGTTTGTTTGGACTGTATAAAAACAACACATGCACAAACGCAAACGTTAAAGGACAGTCCAGTGTCTGGCTTGATGCTCATTGCAGCAGTTATGCAAACTGGCCATACGATTTTTATTCAGATAGGGGCTAATAAATGGTGATGCACCCACCACACCCCTCCAATGCCATAACGCACTCATTTCCCAATGACTCAGTGGTGTTTTAATTTATACGCTGCCTGTCTAGTTTGGATGAGACGAGCTTTTGCTGTCTATATCCGCCTTGTTTACTTATTTATTTATTTTGTTCTGCTGCCGGTTTGTAAGCTCGCTCGTGTCCCTCCGGTTGCCTGGCAACGCGCGTGGCAGTGGGCGCTCCTGACCTTGCGTCCGCGACCGCGCACAGCGCGCGCGCTTAAAATAGACCCGGGGAGATTGACGTTAATTGAAAATAAGAAAAAAGCAAGAAGAGCCGAGCGCCGTTCACGCGGCTCGACGGGGGAAAAAAAGGGGGCATGTTGGATGGTGGGAACGATGAGATATGAGATTATTACAGTGCAAGCTCGGATGCGATACCGGCTGAGCGAATCGGCAGGTGAGCCCAAAATTTTCTTATTTATGGCTGATCTGATGCGCGCCGTCGCTTCTCAATATCAGGCAGCGGTGAGAACGAACAATCCCGAGTAATAAGAGCAATTTCCCGATGCGGGTGAATAAAAAAAATGTGGGTAGTTATGAAAAAAGCGTAAATTGGATTGTGTATGAGTGTATGTGGAACGCGTTCTGATTGAACAATGAACGCTGGTCTAATGAATGCGCCGCATTGCTTGTATTTGGGAAATGGATACGATAAAAGGATGAGGTTTTTGAAAAGGAAATATTTGTCTTTTTCTTCTTTGATTTGATTTGATTTTAACGCCGTTTTCGCTCTCTCGTCTGCAGCGTGAAAGCTCGCAATCGTAAGAGGGTGAGCAGAGAGAGAGAGAGAGAGAGAGAGAGAGAGGACTTGGTGGAGAGAGGAAGAGAATTATCATTCGAATAACCTCAAAGCCATGGTTTGCTGCTGCATCTGGGCTGTGGGATCTCGTTAATCATAGTCATTAGATGGCCGTAAACAGTCGGCTTTGTAATTCTACTCTATGCCAGACTACATCAACTTATTCGCATCTGTTTGAAAACACCTCTCCAGCACCGTAATTTAGCGCTTCTACAGGCCCGTCTGCGAGAGGGACACTCGGGGGTCGAGTCGTTCTCCGCGTGCGATACCCGCTGATATATTAATCACGGGCGGCGCGCGCGTGAATTAAAGCTGCAGTTCGTCACCTGTTGGAAAGGTAACGGCAGCGCACGCCGGTCAGAAACCAGCATCGAGACCGAAGCGAGACCCGTACCGAGTCCAAGTTGTCATGGTGATTTTACCGATCTGTTGGCTCGGTTAGTGAGTGAGTGCGCGTGTCCAAAGGCGTTATGTTGTACGTTTACGATGCAAAACACTTGTATCAGGCGTTTCGAGGGAAGGGTCGTGACACCCTGGGTACATTTTCAAGAGCTATTTGTTATCGTATGGCAAGTGAATATCGAGCCTCGCAAGTGTTTTCGTAATGAAATGCCCCCGCATAGTTTATTATCTGCGCGCCATCCCGCCACTGCACCGTTCAGTCGGAGCTACGGAGGAGGAGGCGGAGGAGGAGGAGGAGGAGGGACAAGACTATTGGTATTCATCTCTCGTATGGTAGTCTCTTTCACCGTCCCTGCCGTGAGTCCGGGGAACACACACGCATACACATGCTCGCCCCGTTCCTAGTGAATGCAGAAAAGAAGCGGTAGCCTATACCCTGTATCATTAAACCCGAATAGGCAATAGCACCAGTTTAACATAAATAGAGCCGAATTCGCCAGTTCAATGAAAGCTGACTTTATCGTTTCATTTCTCGCATAGATATGCGGGATAAATATCAGGGACCCCAAACACATCACTAGCCTGTACGGCTGACCTGATTCAGGCGCGCTGGAAAATGGGCACTGGAATAAACGGACTCCCAGTATTCTCTCGATGGACCTCCACGATTCAGATTAACTGACCCACATTAGAGGGATGGAGGAACGCAATGCTAAAGTCATTTACAGAATGCAGGAGAAGGTTTGTTTGTATATGCTGCTGATATTCTACAGGTAGCGGCTCTCTTCAGCACCACGGACAGCGACAAGAATGAACACACCGTAAAAGAACTGAAGGGCTGGTCCATGCTATACAACATGTCACGCCATAATATGTCGGATGACTTAATTTGTTCAGCATTGTTAAAGATGGAAATATTTAGGCTTATTTCTACGCACTCAGAATCAGCATGTTAAAATTGTTATTGTGTAATTAATTAGTCACGTTGAAATCTTTGGTTTTAATGCCTAAGCTTGACCATCTTTTATTTCTGAAGGTCTGGTGTACCTTAATTCAAAATACATTCTAGAGTTCAAAAGGCATTGCATAATGGGAATGACCCAGTTAATTGCACAATGAATGATTGTAATTACACTGTAGGTTGCTTTTTTGGGGGCATAATAACGCCAATGATGGCATCTGCATGGCAGCTGGCTTTGGTTAGGTTTTGTTCAGTTAGTTTCTATCCCATTTTGCTTGGGATTTTTTATTTTGTGTTTTTGTATTGTTTGCAGTTCTGGAGATGAATTTACAGGAAAGGCAATTACATAAAATAGGTCATATAAGCTAGCACCTGCTCAACACACCAGCATTATACAACACTGTGTACGAAAGTCGTTTCACACCTCTGAGAGTGCCAGGCAGTAGATAGCAAGGATGTTAGATTCTGTGCTTGAAGTTGTTAATGATTTTGCATTGCATAGTGCTTTGAAGCATTTAATGCATTTGTTTTAAGAACACCATATTTAATGTTCCTGGAATGTAATTTGTAGGATTATATACATATATATATATATAGAATATTTTGATCATTTTATGTAATGTCTCTGAGATAAAAGATCTGATACAGAATTCTTGAAATCTTGATTGGATAATTTAATTTGTGTACATCTCAGGCTGTAAATGGTTGCAAATATTTTACTCAGGAAATGTGTGTTTCTGTCAAAGCCTTTGGAAGGCTTACAGATTTAGTATTTGCATGTTCTGTAAACAGTGCTTCAGGGGCAGTGAGTTACGAAAAAGGGGATTATTGAGCCTGATGTCACCAAATTTTTCTTTAAAAATGTTACGGCTTAAGGATCAACAGAACAGAATGATACATTTAATGATAAAACTTTGGCGCTTTTCACAGATTATAAGTTGGTAATGATTAATAATAATCAATGAAATGAACACTGTGGCAATATTTCATATATGGTACAGTACATCTTTCATTTAACTTCTGAATTGGTGGCCTATGAAATACTGCGCATAAAATGCTCTATGTATCTTCATACATGACTTCACACCAGTCTTGCCAATGCAACATATCTTCAGCTAGCAAATTTAAAGCTTCAATCTGCCCTGGATAAAGAGGAAGTGCAATTACGCAATGCACAATTCTGTTTTATCTTAACCATCAGATTTGTTGTTACATATTGATTTCATATCATTTTTATTGAATGGTCATGAGATTTCAGAATTTGAGCCCTCTAAATGATACAGTGGTGCATCAGTCAGACCTCCAGGTCTCATCTTTGGCCAGTTTTTTTAAAAAGGATATAGATGTGAACTCTTGTTTTGTGGTTGGTCCTCATCACTGCAGTGCAGGTTAATGAATGCTGTGAGTTTCAGCCCATCGGCTCTACATGCTGCCATCCCACAGCGTCATGCACGCACATTGATTTCAGATAAAGCAACTGCAACTGTTTGTGGCTGAAGCGTTGAATATTGATCCACTCGCACAACATGCGTTCTGAACACAAGCACTGCACTATTAGACTTAAGCTCCTCCCCTCAGAAGACATGAGATCCACCTGCTGTCCATGTCTGATCCCTCATGAGACTGAAGCCACAGAGCTAGAGCTGTGCAAGGGTGCAGGGTTAAAGAGTCTCTACTTGTCACTTAGTGCATGTGTGAGTGAGATATGAACCACAAACTGTGTGTGTGTGTGTGTGTGTGTGTGTGTGTGTGTGTGTGTGTGTAATTGAGTGTCCCTGCTTGCTTCCTCTCTCACATGAGTTCATGTACACACTACTGTTCAAAAGTTTGGGGTTGGTAACATTTTAATCTCTTATGTTTTATCAAAAATACTGTAAAATGTAATATTTTATCTTATTAACATGTAATACAAACGTAATATAATCTTATTTTTTATCTTAATATTACTTAAAATTAAAATAACTGTTTTATATCTAAATATATTTTAAAATGCATTTTTATGATGCCAAAGCTGAATTTTCAGCATAATTACTCCAGACACAGTGTCACATGATTCTTCAGAAATCATTCTAAAATGCTCATTTGGTACTCAAGAAACATTTCTTATTGTTATCAATGTTGAAAACAGGCTTGCTGTTTAATATTTTTGAGGAAAAAAAATGTTTTTTCAGTATTTTTCAGGAAGATGAATTGAAAGTTCCAAAGAACAGCATTTATTTGAAATAGAAATCGTTTGTATCATAAATGTTACAAACATATGCTGTAAAAATGTCTTTTCTGTCACTTTTGACCAATTACATTTTTTTCTGAATAAAAGTATTAATTTCCTTCAAAATGCTCTACATTTTTTTTTGCCATTCTTGACATTTTTTATATTTTTGGAACCAACACAAGGTAAATTTTTGTAGATACTCTATATGGAGTCAGTTTCCCTCACATTCACTCAGCTGTCATTTATCATAATAACTATAATTATGTTCCACAAACCCAATCTCATGCAAAATTTACAAGGTGGCAATTTTGAATTTGTACAATGAGAATGTATGAATGCATATGTTTTTTTTTTTGTTAGGTTTTTTTTTGAAGCATGAATTAGCCTCCAATTTGACATAGTGTAAAATAGTTACAAATTGCCATGAGATTTCGACATGATTTCGAACATGATGCCTATCGTTTTATAATGTTTTTGTTTAGTTTACATGGTTTTGCATTATAAAGTTAATTTAAACTTCTTTTTATGCTTAAAAAGTGCACTTGCATTGCCTCCCTTAAAATAAATGACACTTGGATTGATATTCGTTTATCTAATGCTATGCCATTCATGCGTTTTAAGTTTGACGTTAGATGTCTCTTTTTGGGACCTCTTTTTGTATGATGTGTTTTCTGAGGGATTAGTAATATGGTTCATATTCTGACCAAATGTGTACATGTCTAGTGTTGAGAGGTTCTTGCTCTTACATCCTGTTTGTGTTTTTTCAGGTTTGTGCTGAAAGGATCTGCATGCTGGAAAAATGAACAGCTTCACCTGCTGAAATCATCAACCGATATGGAGCACTTGGTGGTGCACACCTGGCTGCGGAGATGCCTACTGGATCTGCCTGAGTGTGTGGCGCGTGTTTGTATTTGAGCGCTAGAGTGTGATTGTGTCAAAGCAGAGAGCGTCATTGAGCTACAGACAGAGATTTATCCGTGTGAACGTGTGTGCTGTTAAGAGGGACCATGTGGCACGCACAGTCAGCAACCTACCTGCCGCTTACCCACCTGCTCCGCCGACCTCTGAACTTTGCACTGTGCTGGCTTCTTGTTTGGTTGATGTGGTCAGTCTCCATGGCAACAGCACTGACCTACCAGCCCACAGTGAACACAGCACTTGGCAGACTAAGGGGGATGCGGGTGGCTGTGGCTACGGAGGGTCTGGGCCCTGTGGATCAGTACCTGGGTGTGCCTTACGCTGCCCCACCTGTAGGAGAGAAGCGCTTTATGCCTCCCGATGCTCCATCGGCTTGGTCCGGCGTACGGAACGCCACCCGCTTCTCTCCCGTCTGCCCGCAGACCGTTCGCAACGCAGTGCCCGACATCATGATGCCTGTCTGGGCCACCTACAACCTTGACACGGTCGCTACTTACCTGCAGGAGCAGAGTGAGGACTGCCTGTACCTTAATATATACGTACCCACACAAAGCGGTGAGTACACATGCAAACTGCACACACACAGAACACCACTGGTTTTGGTTCTTGGTTCCTCCAATGGTTTCTTACTGTAAATATGCTAAGGGTTTTTTTACTCACCACTTGAGGGTTTGTAAGGAACTATTTTTTCCGTCTTAAAAATACTTTAATTGTTTTTAGAATATTCGAAGTTTGTTTATTGCAATATTCCTTCGAGGCAATCTGTTCATTCAGACAGTTCATGTAACTGAACAGATCACCAATTCAATTCCTATGTTGCATTTTAGATCTTTTTATTGCAGAATAATTATTTAAAAGCTGTCACGTTTGTATAAGTTAGGATATATTGTAGCTTTTTGTTGTTTTTAGTGTAGATTTCTTTAAAATATCCTCTTGCTTATGTAAAAGAAAAATCAAACAATGTTTTGTTAGTTACTTTTTTTAGTAACTTGGGTAACGCTACAATAAGGTCTCATTTGTTATGCATAACAAATGCATAAACTAACATGAACTAGGAATGCTCAACATATTCTTACAGCATTTAAACTTTGTTAATAGTTAAACTTTGTGTAAAAATGTTCATGTTAGTACACAGTGCACAATTTAAAACAATTTTTTTTCCTGTGACAGCAATGCATTTCATCTTGAAAACATTCTGATGTGCTTATTTGGTGCTCAAGAAATATTTTGTGTTATTATCAATGTTAAAAAGAATTGTTTTTTTTACATTCTAAAAAAAAATGGTGATATATAGCACTAAAAGTGGTTCTTGGCTCGTAATCATAGGGGAACCACTTTTGGTGCTATATAGCACCATATCTTTAAAGGTCCTATACACCACCTTTGTCAAATGGTGCTATGTAGAATCATAAGAGGTGCCATATTGCATTGTATTTCTTCAACAAAAATGGTGCTAAACAGCACCAACAGCGATTCTTTGGCTCGTAAAGAACCTTTAAAGAGGCTTAACAGGTTCTTTGTATGGCAGTGGTGCTATATAGCACCTTAATCACTCAGAAGAACCACTGAAGAACCGCTGAAGAACCATACAGGAGCCTAACAGGTTCTGTATATGGTAGCGGTGCTATATAGCCCCTCAGTCATGCCAAAGAACCGCTGAAACACCAAGATTTTTTGCTATACAGCACCAAAAGTGGTTCCCCTATGATTACGAGCCAAAGAACCATTTTTAGTGCTATAGCACCATTTTTTTTTAGAGTGTATTTTTGTGGAAACCTTGATAATTTTTATTAAGATTTTTGATAAATATAATGTTCAAGAAATTTTATTTATTTTAAATACAACTCTTTTGTTACAATGCATGTCTTTACTGTCACTTTTGATAATTCAATGCATATTTGATGAATATGAATACTCATTTCTTAAAAACAAATGGTGGTGTTGCTTGACTATAGTTTACCTACTATAGATCAATAGTAGTCTGAAACTTGGCAAGCTTCAGTTTCAGATCTTACCCAGCACTGCAACACACATAACGCACCAAGACAGAATTTTGGTTGTAATGTTGGATGTCAAAAATAAAACGAAAAATATTCCACTGGAGCTCTGTAAACACTACAGTCCCCCGCACATCCTCTCAGTTCCCGTGTTTCTCAGCATTTCTAAGCAACATCAGAAGCTTCTCTGAAGTCAAGTTCAGTGCCCATGGCCAGATTCAACTGCGTGCTTTCCTTAAGTTGAACCGAAGCAGCATCTGTGTCCACTGGAGTGAACGTTGAGAGCACTGTTTTGGCCTCATTTAAAGGAAATAGTGAATTGCTCCAGGTGAAATGCTGAAAGCTTTATTATTGCAGGGTTCGGAGTGGGAAAGTGAACCCCTGTTGGTATCACACAGTAATTTAGAGAGGAGTCCACTGAGCTTTTATATATCCTACACTTACGCACAATCCCCAACACACACAAACACACCCACATGTTTCTCTGCGGTCTACTTTCTGCTCTTCTAATTTATCATCCCTCTCTCTCTAGGTACAAAGAGAACGGGTGACATGTCAGCTGACACAGAGCGCTCAGAGGATGATGGTATGTCCTGTTTTCATCATTCTTTCAGATGAATTCATTTTTAATGTTTTTCCTATTCATTTTTTATCCCGTCGTGGTTAATGCAAGAGAGAATAATCTGGATGATATTTACACAATGTTGCATCATTTTCAGGATGATTTTATAAGGTGGTCCAGCCTGTTTGCCCTGCATCTTAGGATAGTTTTGGATGGTTTTCTAGATATCAGCATCAGTGTGATGAAAAGCCCATATTATCAACCACTACTACTGTAAATGTAGAGTTATTTTATATACTGTATATTTCAAATGCAGTCCCATTACTACATATAGATGCTTGTTCTTTACGTTTAAGCAGTAACTCAAGCTTATAATCATTTGCAAATCCATCCGATGAATAGACATTATTCACTTGCCTACTCTGTTATTTGTGAACGTTGCATTTGAAGACAACACTTCACCATGAGATGACTATAATCATTATAATAAATGAAACTCAGAGAAATTGAGTAATTTAAAGGAAGTCTCGGAGGCAGTTCTTGGCTGGTTACGTTGTTATTTTTAGTCACTTGTGTTCTGAATGATGAGGAGTTAAATAGATTATTTAAAGCTGAAGTCTGTCAGTGGTGCAGAAGATCTCTGTGGAGATTTTGAACAGCTGTGAAAAACACTTCAGAACGCAGAGAGTCTCATGTTTTTTTGTGCACTTCTGTATGTGTGTGTGTGTGTGTGTGTGTGTGAATGCAGGGCTAAGGGATTCTCGAGATGACCCACGTCCTGTGATGCTGTTTATTCATGGTGGCTCGTACATGGAGGGCACGGGGAACATTATGGACGGTAGTGTCCTGGCCAGCTATGGCAATGTCATCGTCATAACCCTCAACTACAGGGTGGGGATATTAGGTACGTACCATAAGGGAAAGGGTTTTTCTACAATGAAATCTGGTTTATCAAACTTAAATATAAGAGACTTATGAATCTTAACAAGTACAGCATTTTTCTGTTTTGGAGGAAAGATCAACGCGCAAGGAAAGATACTGTGACTCCAAATGCAACATGTCAGCCATTATAAAAGCAACCAAGTCTTTAGAAGACCTCAATAATGTTTTATAAATGCTTTGGGGAGCAGATCTGTCCATTACAGCCACATTCAGAGAGAGTGCTGTAAGTGTGCTGCTTTTCAAAAGAGCTCTGATTCTGTTTAATCTCAGTGACTACAGCATCAAAACAACACAGCGTTCCTACTCGAATGTTATCAGACAAAATCACCTACGATGAAAGAAAGAGAGAGGAATTGAGGAATGCTTCCATCTTTAGGAGATGAAGAATCTCTGAAAAATGCTCTGATAAAACAGCAAAGCTGAACCCTATAAAACAACAGTCATCTCTGATAGAGAACAAGCTGCATCACCTTATGTTTACCATCACCGATGGCTTGTCAGCTGCAATATAACCACTGAATGAAATAAATGTACTGTATGTTTGAAGTACTCAAAACTGATTTTCCCTGTGCCTGACTTTACTACAGTTAGATAAGCTCGTCAAAGCTTGGTCTAGTTTTGGCTTGTTAGCATGGCCCAGTTTGCCCCTGCTGGTACATGTCAAACCTTCACAGAGCCCATCAGCCCTATACGCTTACTATGCAAGTTGCCTAGGCCCCCGCAAATTATGCAAGGCCCTGCCTCCCCCTCATTTTAAAGCAGCGCGGCACTGTCAATCTGGTGTAAAGAAGAGGAGTAAAATAAGGGTAAATGACGGATCTTATAAAGATTACGTTGAAATGATGGTATTTATAAACTATATATATAGTGTATATTTATATATTTGCTTTCTTTCTTATCAGAGGCCAGTTAAATTTGACAACACTGTGTGTTGGTCTGATTTTCACATTGATCTGAACAAAATCAGCAGACGGGCTGAATAAAAATGCAAGTTTATTCTCTGACAGCAGGTGGCACTAATTGAGCAGCAGAAATACAGCAGTTAACGTGGTTACCCCCAGAGCCAATATGCCCTATATGTAGTAAAACTGAACAACTGCCACTGAAATAATGAGAATTTGTAATGATCAGCTTTCTTTTGATATAAACCCCCTTGCAGCTACAGTATTTTCCTGAGATTTCCAGCCATTTTCATGAAGTTGTGAGGGAATTTTTATTTAAGGGTTCAACGATTTGTTATGTATCATTACAAAAAAAAAAAAAAATGATACCCACTATCTCATGAGTGGTTCTGTTTCTGTAAACTGCAGTAAATTTTCTTGAAAGACCATTGATGAGTAGCCAGAATATTTTTGTCAAATCTTTCTGTCCTGTATCTTTCTCTCAGGGTTTTTAAGCACAGGTGACCAGGCCGCTAAAGGGAATTATGGTCTCTTGGATCAGATTCAGGCTCTCCGCTGGATCAACAAGAATATTGGATATTTCGGCGGTGATCCGGGCCGTGTGACTGTGTTTGGCTCAGGAATCGGAGCGTCCTGCGTCAGTTTGCTCACTCTTTCACACCATTCTGAAGGTTAGAGTTCACACACCTCAAATAATATTAATAATTAATTCACCATATAAACATATGATGTCACAGATGCAGTGATGTTCTCTTCAGTGCTGTTCCGAGCATTTTTATTCAGATCATGAAATGTGTTGAAACAGAGGGACATGACAGTGAGTGCACTTTGATAAAACCATACTGAAATATATTAATTATGCAGTCATAATGAATGAATTGTTTGAAAATACTAATTTTAAAAAATGTCCTGCTCACTGGTAATTAAGTAATTTTCTGTAATTGCACTTATTTAATTATACCTCTTATTGTAGCACCTTATGGTAGTCAATTAAAGGTGTGTCTCTGTAAGGCACGTACAGTGTATTTTTGCAGTCCGTAACTGCTGAGACAGCTGCCTCTGCAACCATGACCACTGTCACATCCCAGTTTCCGTTACCACGGTAATCTCTGCTGTAACCATGGTAACTCGTCTCTTGCCTCATCAGCCTTATCCCTCTGTTGTGGGCCTTGAGTGTGTGTAGGTGTGTCTGTCACTGCAAGGCGTGTGTGCAAAGTGTGTTTCAAAGAGATCAGAGCCAATCACACACACACACCTGCAGGGATATTGATCCTACATTATCGTTTTGCTTCACTGTACAGTATTGATAACATCTCTTTCCCTTTGTCTTTGTGTTTCTCCCTCTTTATGTCAGTATTTAAAATTTGCAGCTGGTCCCTCTATTTCATATCCATATGATAGTTTTATGATCAGATGATCCATTTTATCCATGCATTTGCTGGTACATATATTTTCGAAAACTGTGATTTTGTGCATGCCATATAATTTTATAGCTCTTTCTAACCGAATGCATTTTCACCCAGAATAAAACCCTGGTGCACTTATTTAAACAGTAAGATTCTAGGTGGTTGTGTGTTGTACCACCACCACAACTGCTATCCATTTTCCCAGAAAACCTGTTTCTTATGGAAAACCATAGCTCTGGTTTTGTCCAAATTGACTGTCACTATCAATTTTTGCATTTACCACTCCAGCAGGGAGCATCTCTGCTACATTCCTTTTTTGTGTGGACTGCAGAACCAGGTCATCCCTGTTGAGCAGACATTTGATTTCAGTGTGTATAGAGTGAGGTCAGCATTGGCAGACTGCGCCGCCACTGTTGTTGTATCATTTATGTAGATGTTCAAAATGATTGGACTCAAGCTACATCCTCTTCCTCGAGCCTCGGAGTTCTCTTTCCCCTCCTAATCTTTTTAGCTGTGCTGTCTGTGGTTTCTGAAATACGCTGATACTAAGTCATTAGGATTTAAGCTCTCTTAAAATTATTCTCACTGTTCCAGGCGGAGTGAAATATACAGTATGACTTGAAACAATTAAAAATCAATTTTACTGTTCACTAGAAAAGCTCTTCTGCAGACAAGGATAAATCTGCATATTGATGTGGATTCTGTTTCTTTGGATTGAATAAAATAACATTTTCTACATGACAGCAATAGAGGAAATTCAGTTTCCAATGTGCAAAGATTACACATTAGGCGCTAAATGTATATATATATATATATATATATATATATATATTTATATTTATATATTTGGGTCATTGGCAAAAAATATGAAAAACTCTAATCTAGGACTTGTATTTAGTTTTATAATAGCTGATAATAGAGTTTCACCTCCTGAAATTCACTAAAAATTCAGCTTCCATCTGGTGGGTGGTGGGCATGTTTTACACCCAGTAGGGCATCCCAGTAGGATGTAGCTGTTGAAGTTGTTTCTCCACTGTTTCCTTGTAGAGTAATTTGCTATGGTAGAACTGATTAGAACTGAAATGCTTTAAAGGGCACCTATTATGCCCCTTATTACAAGATGTAATAAGTCTCAGCTGTCCACAGAATGTGTCTGTGAATTTTCAGCTCAAAATACCCCACAGATAATTTATTATATCATTTTAAAAATGCCTTGTTTTGAGTGGAAGCATAAACACGCTGTTTTTGTGCATGTCTCTTTAAATGCAAATGAGCTGCCTCCAGAATAGGGCTGCCTTTGCAGCTGGTACCTCAGATTAGGGGCGATACTGCAAATTTTGGTATTGATCTGATACCAAGTAAATACAGGGCCAGTATCGCCGATACTGATACTGATACTAATACTTTTTCCTTTTAAAAACATACATTTAAATGACCAATTACACTTTGAAAATGAGCAAAAACTAATGTTGATATGACTAAAATATTACATTCACCTTAAAGCTATGTGGATATTCTTTGCCTTTTTTTTAAAGGAGTTTGCAAGCAGAGGAGCCCAGACTATGAAAGCAATGCGTAAAATTTCATGTTAAGCATTTTCCTCCCATAGAAAAGAGTTATAAAGAAAAAAAAAAACTTAACGTGGCTTTATGCATTAAGAAAGTAATATTAAAAGGCCCAAAAAAGTATACTGATGATACAAACTATATGCAGGCAAGCAGCCCAGGATCTGAACGCAAAGTGCATGCATGTTAAGTGTTTTCATCAGATAGAAAACCATTATAAAAATTTAAAAAATGCTTAATGTGGCTTAATGGTTGAAGACAGTGATACTGTATAAAAAAGGCCAAATTCTGTAAATTTAATGGGTCTTGCTTCCAGTCTCATCTGCTTTCAGCAATTTCAGCTAGTTTTACTGCTTGATATTGCAAACCAGTGTTTCTTACCGTATCGTTTGAATGTTTTGTCTTAATTATAAACACACATGGTGGATAGCACAAACAATTTTACCATTTATTGCACTTTGTTATTTTTCTCGTTATTTCCCTACCATGCCTAATGAAACGGAAGTTTTGCACACTCACAGAAAAAGCTTACTTCCGCATTGAAAAATAAGGTGGATAAGTTGGTGGTGGTGTTACTACAGTAGCGAATTTCTACTGTTCTATCTCTCGCTGTAGCCAAAAGTATTTGCTTGCACTTGGAGCCGCTGAGTCACGTGATGGCATGACAATAAAACAGCATAGCAGGGGAGGAGCAGCAATGTTTACATACGAGACAGGAAAAGAGCGGCATATATACATGCACACAGACATGTCTACTCTTTGTTGAATGTATTAAGCAATGTATTAAATGTAGGGGAGAGAAAATTAACCTAGGGTATCGATCTCATCAGACTAGCATTGATCCGATACCAATACCAACGTTGATATCGATATTATCGATATTAGGATCGATCCACCCACCCCTACCTCAGATACAGTGCTAAAAAACATGTGTTTGGTTTTGATTATCATGTCTATCAAGCTGAAATCATGCATTTTCATGCACACGCTTTTCTGAGCGTAAACATACGAAGGACACACACAGAAAGCGGCTGTCACACAGCATGTGAGTACTAAACTAAGTTCTCTTTCCTGTCTTATTGCGCTTAAAATGTCAAATGCACAAGTTTATGTTAAAAACACATAAGTTACAAAAACACAGTCAGTTATATCTGTTTAGGAAACAGCCAGAATGAAATCACGTTTATATTAGATCTGTGTGTTAAGTGACAACAGCGTAATATACACTACCTATACTGCTGTCTGCGCTGTTAATA
The DNA here is from genome assembly GCA_021397915.2 of Tor tambroides. Taxonomy (NCBI): domain Eukaryota; kingdom Metazoa; phylum Chordata; class Actinopteri; order Cypriniformes; family Cyprinidae; genus Tor; species Tor tambroides. The sequence continues at coordinate 168,210 of JAFVLL020031635.1, forward strand.
TGACCCAAACTGCCAAATCCCAAATGACACAAATCACTTACTGCTCTGGAATGAATAACTTCTATAGCTTTAATAAGAAGACATTTCTTACTTGAATGCTGCTTTTAAATGCTGTAAAAGTGAATTTTGCAAAGTAGGTGCCCTTTAATCCCATGATCAAGGTTGGTGGAACTTGTTTACACGACTTTCATACAATGCCACCATAGAGTCATGACATGAGTTCATTACAGCAACAGTCCTGCTGAAGCAATCTGTGTGTAGAGGTGTCTTGCTCAAGGCCACAATGGTGATGACTCGTGCTTTGCGGAGAACATCTGATGATATTGGTGATCATGATATTGTATTCTAGGCCTATCAAGTTTGGGATTAGTGTCTTTGTAGACATCGTCACTGTCAGATATCTGTATTCAATGCCTCAGGGGTGATAGTTGAATGTGAAGTATTAAATGATAAAAAATGCTCAGCACCGACCAGATGGAAGTTGAATATCGTGGGTTGAAGCTGAAGCCCACTGATCTTATATTATCAAACTGAATACAAAACTGTTAATTGAATATAGAGTTTTTCTTAGACAAAATTAATCTGTAGCCATAATGGATTCAGCTGGAGCATTTCTTACATGACAAGGAAAAAATGCCAGCATAAAAGCAAAGATGCCCCTGGAGATCAAGTGCCCCTTAATAAAAGAAAAAAAAATTCATTTCTAACATTGAACCTAACAGATTGTTCCTCAGATGTAGGAAGAAATGATCTATCCAACATGTGCTGACACTATTTTAAAAGCATCTCATTTAAAAATTGAGAGTGGAGTGGATGAGAAATATATAATGATTTGGCTGAAGGTCGTGAGGGTCACATAGAGAAGACATTAGTGAGTCTCTTAGAAAGCCCAGGATGTGGATGGTCCCTTCTTTCATGACAGGTGAAGATACTGCAACTCTGCCCTTTGAGGATACAATACTAATATAATTGCTGATCTGGAATATTGGCATGGCATTTACTGTTTTATTTTCTTCTGACATTCTGTGCTCTCTCTCTCTCTAGGTTTGTTTCACCGAGCCATCATTCAGAGTGGCTCAGCGCTGTCCAGTTGGTCAGTGAACTATCAGCCTGTGAAATACACACGTCTCCTCGCGGAGCGCGTTGGCTGTAATGTCCTTGATACACAAGTAAGATGTTTCTTGGAATTTTATGAGTATTGCGAGTTATTGAAGAAACAATGCTGTTGTGGGTATTTTTTGTATAACCTTGTCAAGTGAGATGCACATAAAAGACACCATACATTTGCTGTTTGTTGTAGAGGATGTGAAATTTCTTCAGACATTGCAACAAACAGGATCACAAATTGCAATAAATACACTTAAAATGAGAAAATACTGTTCAGAAATTTGGGGCGTTGTTTTTAAGATGTTTTGAAAGAAGTCTCTGATGCTCACCTTTATTTGATCAAACATAAGTAAAAACAGTAATCTTGTGTCATACTACATTTTAAAATAAGTGTTTTCTATTTTAATATATTTTAAAATGTAATTTATTCCTATGATAAACCATTTTTTTCCAGTCAGGATTCTTTGATGAAATTAAAGTTCAAAAGAGACATTTAAAATAATATTTTGTAACATTATAAATGTCTTCACTGTCACTTTTGATAAATATAATGCATCCTTGCTAAATAAAAGCATTCGTTTATTTAAAAAAAAATCAATCTGTGACATTTGGGGCAGCCGTGGCCTAATGGATAGAGAGTCGGACTTGTAACCCAAAGGTCGTGGGTTCGAGGCTCGGGTCCGGCAGGGATTGTAGGTGGGGGGAGTGAATAACCAGCACTCTCTCCACCCTCAATACCACAACTGAGGTGAGACCCTTGAGCAAGGCACCAAAATCCCCCAACTGCTCCCTGGGCGCAGCAGCATTGGCTGCCCACTGCTCTGGGTATATGTTCACTACTGTGTGCATGCACTTGGATGGGTTAAATGCAGAGAACAAATTCCAAGTATGGGTCACGATACTTGGCCACACACCACTTCCCTTCCCCTTAAATCTTCAATTGGTCAAATTTCCTTGCAGGTCAGAGTTCACAAAACTTAAACTTTCGTATGAAGCAGAATGCAAAAGTTGTGCCTGTGTTTCTCTTCTCCTGTGCTTGCAAAGATATGAATGGAAGTACATAAATCGAATACAAAGTCATGAACACAAATTTAGTAGTACTAGAGCAGATACATTTTTAATTTCTCACACCCACTCAGGATAAGGTTTTGGTTAAGAAAAAATATTTTATTTTTAAATTAAATTTTAGTGTCTACCTATTTATGACTTGCAGTTTTAGCCAGTGTAGGCATGGAGGCAGATGTAACAGTTGCATGTATGTGTTTTATGCAGGATCTGGTCCTCTGCATGCAGAAGCGTAGCTACAGGGAGCTGGTGGAGCAGGAAATTCAGCCAGCACGCTTCCATGTGGCCTTTGGCCCTGTTATCGACGGTGACCTCATCCCAGATGACCCTGAAGTGCTCATGGAGCAGGGCGAGTTCCTTAACTATGACATCATGTTGGGCGTTAACCAGGGGGAGGGATTCCGCTTTGTAGAGGGCGTGGTGGAACCAGAAGAGGGTGGAGTTTCTGGCTCCGATTTCGACTTCACGGTATCCGATTTTGTAGACGGTCTCTACGGTTATCCAGAAGGGAAGGACACTCTCAGAGAAACCATAAAGTTCATGTACACAGACTGGGCTGATCGAGACAATCCCGAAACCCGTCGTAAAACCCTCGTGGCCATGTTTACGGATCACCAGTGGGTGGAGCCAGCTGTGGTGACGGCTGACCTGCATGCACGTTACGGTTCTCCGACCTTCTTCTATGCATTCTATCATCACTGCCAGAGCCCCATGAAGCCTCCGTGGGCGGACTCTGCACACGGCGATGAGCTGCCCTATGTGTTTGGCATTCCGCTCATTGGTCCGACGGAACTCTTCCCCTGCAACTTCTCCCGCAATGATATCATGCTGAGTGCCGTCGTCATGACCTACTGGACCAACTTTGCAAAGACCGGGTAAATTGGAACACACTCTATAAAGGGCACAAGCGATACATTTTTGCAAATCAATATGCAAAATAGCAACACAAACCAAAACATTATCAGTGACACTCTGGACTAAAATATTATTTATTTGTGACACTCTATACTCAGTTATGCAATGCCATAATTAATTATGCATAATAATGCATTTTGTCACAATACAAGTAACTCCCATCCTGCCCAGCCTCCAGTTAATGATAAAACAGGTGTGACTGGTAAATTAGTGAATAGTCACTGTGACCTTGAAATCGGTCACAGGGAGCATAGCAGAAATTGTGGGAGGAGCAGTGATGTAAGTAAATTTCAATGTAAATCAGGGCATCAACATTTAACTCAATGAAACAGTGCCCTCTGCTGGAAATGAAGAAGCATTATAAACAGTGCACCTGTAGATAACCTGCTTAAACACATACATGCAAATACATTAGCTCACAACATTTTGTATGTATTCATAAATCTTTTATATGTTTGATAATACTGTTCAAAAATAAGTCTCTTAGCTTTTAGGCTGCATTTATTTGATCAAAAAATACAGTAAAATTTCCTGTCAATTTTGATTTTTTATCTGCCATTATTCCAGTCTTCCAATCATTTTGATATATTGATTTGGTGCTCAAGAAACATTTCTTATTATTACAGTTGTGGTGCTTAATATTTCTGAGGAAATCATGATACATTTTTCCAGGATACTTTGATTAATAAAAATGTCCACAGAACAGCATTTACTTGAATTATAAATCTTCTGTAATGTTATAAAGGCCTTTACTGTCACTTTGCTGATTAATATATACATTTATTTATTTTAAAAAATCTTTCTGAGCCTTTTGAACAGTAGTGTACATTTTTCAAAAAGTTTGAAAATTATTTCTAAGTTTGCTGTTACAGTTTGATATACTTTCATCAGCTTAAATGTTAATTTTGCTTGACTAAATTAAATGCCATTTCAGTCAAAGCAAGAAGGAACAGAAAGAATTAATATGGCATGAGGGAATATAAATTAATTTTCAAATTTGTTAAAAAATTAACGCTGTTTATTTAGTTCAGATGTAATTAATCAACTCTTATTTTTTCTTTTTTTTTTTTTTTTTGCATGTGTGTCTGAATTTTTTTAGGGATCCGAACAAGCCAGTTCCTCAGGACACTAAGTTCATCCACACCAAGGCAAACCGTTTTGAAGAAGTGACATGGGCCAAGTACAGTCCTCATGATCAGCTATATCTGCATATTGGGCTGAAGCCTCGTGTTCGGGATCATTATCGAGCTACTAAAGTGGCCTTCTGGAAGCATCTGGTACCTCACCTGTACAACCTGCATGACATGTTCCACTACACATCCACCACCACACGGGTCCCACCTCTTCTGACCACACACAGTTCCCACAGTGCCACACCTCGCCCGGGGGGCAACAAGGCTCGTACCCCTGGTAAACAGCCCCCCCAGTCCACAGCACGCAGTGGGCCGCTGGTCATCGCAAACCCACGCGATTACTCCACAGAGCTGAGCGTCACGATCGCCGTCGGAGCTTCGCTTCTCTTTCTCAACGTCCTGGCCTTCGCTGCGCTCTACTACCGCAAGGACAAACGGAGCCGACAGGACACGCCCCCTCAGGGCGCCCCCCAGCGCCAAACTCCGCCCAATGACCTCAGCTACACGCCCACCTCCATCTCAGGGGGTAACCAAGAGGAGGGGTCCCTGTGCGACCCTCTCCGTCTGACCCCGGCATCATCTCCGCGGGATTACGCTCTCACGCTCCGCCGCTCGCCGGATGACATCCCGCTCATGACGCCCAGTTCTGTCGCAATGACACCGAATAGCGGCTCTATGACACCCAACACGGTCACCTTGACGCCCAATAGTGTTACAATGACGCCCAACACCATTACCATGTCGCCCAATTCTTTGATGGGGTATCCCAGCATGCACCCTTACAACACTTTCACACACGGATACAACTCCACCAGCCTGCCTCACCCACACTCCACAACACGCGTATAACAAGCAACAGAAACGCCACACGCCGACACGCAACACTCGCATTCCACGAATCCTTATTACTGTAAACCAGATCAAACCGGTGCAAACTGTTCACCAGTATTCAAAAGTATAATAGCAGGTGAACCCAATACATAACATGAGCACAATCACCTAGAATGAATCAGTGCGGCCCATCAGTACAAACCGGAAGGAAGTGTCACCGCAGCACACTAACATAAACAGTTCGGCTCAGTATGAACGCACTGCTTCATACGCGTCTGACTTTTGTCAGCTTTCACTTTATATGAGCAGTTAAGGAACTTCTCTGTGGAATAAGATGGTGAAAGGAGCAGTTGTAGTACCGCTGCCGCCTCCAGGTGGTGCGGCAAGACTCTTAAAATCCCCGCAGGTGGTTTGATCCGCAAGAACAGTAGGGGGCGCTGGAGTCCCATCAGTGGTTCACCATTACGAACCAACCAAGCACTTATTCTAAGATACGTAATAATAATAACCTGTAATAACAAACATATTAATGGCTATTGTACAGTATAACATATATTAACGTCAATGTACAGACAGCTTTTTTGAATGTGTCAGAAAAAAAATTATTTCTAATCGTTTTTAAACTCAGATTATATCCATAGCAAGGAAGGTCATTCGAAGCCCGTTTGATTTTGAATCCTAAACTTTTTTTTCTTTCTTTACAATCACAAAAAAGTACTATTTTATACCACATCTATCTATCTTTCTCTCTCTCTCTTTCATTCTTTCTTTTCCCCCTTTTCTCTCTGTGAACGGGTGCATTGTGCATTTTACTTTTAGTATAATCTATTCATTTTGTTGTAGATTACGCAAACGGATCACTCTGAGTATTTTAAAGAGCAGAATGCGTGCGAAGATTATTCATGAGCGCGAGAGAGCGGATGTGTACAATTTTCAAGTTAAGCATCTTTAAATAATTTGTGTCTTGCTAAATGTTATCATTTTGTGAAAATGCTTTTCGATCATTTGAAATCTGTATTGTATCTGAGTTTGTTCGATATGTTTTGTGAAGATGTTCGAACTCAATTTGAAAGCATTGCGTTTCTTTTTCTGTATTTATCAGTGATAGGACATCACTCATGCTGTGATATTACATCACTCGCGCCGTGATAGGACATACAGGCTTTGCTGAGAACTTACGATGTTAATCTTTTCTATAAAACATGAATGTGGTGATTTGTACTGAACACAGGGCTTCTCTGATGAAGGTCGTTCTAAAATACCGTGTTTACTATGGAGCTGCACAGAGTTTGCGCAGGGGATACGGTCGTGTAATCATGGTGTCATAGCCTGCCAGATGGTTAGATTCTCCATGTTACCCATGCTGACCACCCCTGCCATGATTTTTGTGCCAAATTTGCGATACAGTTTCCTTGGTAACCAGCAGAAAGTTTGTCTGTTAACGTGTTTGTGTGAAAGTTCAACAGCTTTATAAAAAGAATTTGCAGTATTTACAACCATTTGAGTTCATCTGGACTTTGAAGAGGATGGCAAATGAACGCGTGGAGTCGGAGTCAGAAAGCAGAGGCCTGTCTCTGCTGGATGAGGGTGACCTGTGTGCCCAGGTCTGTCAGTACAGCGGCCTGCAGAAGTCTGTTCTTTTATACTCTGTACATTTCTGCCTCAAATTTGCAGTAAATATTGAGTTTGCCTAAAATTCCTGCTTCTCGTTTATCAAGATTGATTTGGAGTTTTTGACACGATGTCATGAGAAACGCGTGTTGCATTTAAGCTATTTGCAGAGCATTCAAGGTCCATTGTGTCAGTTTGTGTTTCTTGGCAGCTGAACCTGAGAAAATCTTCGAGCTACAGGACAAATTTAAATAGGTCTATAATAAAATATTTGTATGGGGATATTTCACACAAAATTAAAAATCTATTAGCTTACCTATCTTCTTACCCTTGGGCTTCTTCTTTTTTTTTCATACAACTGTGTGCTATTCCAAGTCCAGGTTTGACTGCACTTTTGAAATCAAATTAAAAAAATGTTTGTCCTGAAAAATGTCAAAAGCAAAAACATTACAGTGATCCTCATTATTTGAAATGCTCATATATCTGCCAAATGTGACCCTGGACCCTGAGTTGTATCTCAGCCAAATATTGTCCGATCCTAACAAACCATACATCAATGGAAAGCTTATTTATTCAGCTTTCAGATGATGTATAAATCTCAGTTTTGAAAAAATTGACCCTTATGACTGGTTTTGTGGTCCAGGGTCACAAATATTTTGCTTTAAATCTTCTGATTTCACAGATTTGTGTGAGAGTTAGCGTTAGAGTTGCAGTTGAGGCAACCTCTATAAAAAACCTCTGTGAGATTTCTTCACTAACACAACAAACGCAATGAGTAAATTACATCAGTGTGTATTTAAGTACTAAAATTGCACTGCAAAAATTATTTTCTTAGTATTTTGTCTTTTTTTCAGTGATAAACAATATCTAAACATTCTTAAATCGAGATATTCAAGAAGCAAAATCATTTAAGAGCCTTGTTTTCAGAAAAAAACAAATATCAAAATTAAACGACTTTATGCTTAAAACAACAAATATCCAGTAGGATAAGAAAAATATAACTTGTTTATTTGGAAAACAAGACTTAATAGCTAAGTAAGTTTGCTTCTCAAGTATGTGTATCGTGATTTATTTATATTGGAAAAGAAGACAAAAATGAGTAGGATTTTTTTTTTTTTTTTAGGAGCACACAAAAATATTTAGATTTATTTCAAACCACACATTAGCACTATTGTGTTCATCACTGTAATAGTATTGTGTACGTGTGTAAGAGAGCGAGAGAATTTGTGTGTATTGTGTGTGTGTTACAGAATGAGTGAATTGTCTGTGTGTTCCTATTTCTGACACAACTGTAGTATTGTACTGAATGTCCCAATCTGACTCTAAAGGTCACAGCTCACTCACTGTGCTTCAAAATCTGTGTGTGTACTTGTACTATCTTTGTGAGAACCAGTTTGAGGTTTAGCCATTGGAGTGAGGACCAAGAGGGTAATGTGAGGGGATTTGTGCCCGTTCTTACTTTCTGGCACCCCTTTAAAGGGCTGTTTGAGGGTTAAGACTTGGTTTTAGGGTCAAGGTTATAATTAAGTTAACGATAGGGTTAGGTTAAATTTAGGGTTAGGATTAGACACTTAGTTGTGATAGTTAAGGTTAAGGCAAAGGGCTAAAGATAGCATTGTGTCAATGAATTGTTTATGCTACATTATGGGGACCAAATGTCCCCACAAGGATAGTAAAACCTGAAATTTTTGACATTGTGGCTGGTCCCCATGATGCAGATGATGTTTATCTGAAAGTGTAACAATGCAAACAGGTTTTCTGTAAGGGGTAGGTTTAGGGTTAGGCGATAAAAAATATCTGACAAAAACCTCATTTGTAAAAAATGGTATTTTAAAAAAAATGTCGTTCTAAAAATGCAGGGTGTTTTCTGTTAGACTTGTATTATTTATAATATTTATAAATACTACAAGTCATTTATAACATGCTGTATGCAGAAACACTATTTGAAATCAGTGGAGTGTCCCCATTTGTATAGCCAAGTAAACATGTATGCATAACAATGTTTATGTAGAAAAACTCAACCCAGAAGTAAGTGCTACTAGCATTTGTGCACAAACATTCTGGGCAATGTGCTCATCTTTATAATGCATGTGCATGTGAAGATTTAGGGTTCATTGCTCTGAAACACACACAAACAGACTTACTCTTTATTTATCATGGCAGTGAAAGAGAGGCGCTGCGTCTTTAAGATCTGCCCCTGTGTGTGTGTGTGTGTGTGTGTGTGTTTGTGAGAGAGAGCAGAGGGGTTTGTTTATTGTTCCAGGGACAAAAGCGTGAGTGAGAATCATAAAAGCATCGAGGGAGATTAAACTACACGGCACATCAGAGAGACAGAGCGCGATACGCACACACATACTCACATGGGTAAGTCTACCTGAACTCACCTCAACCCATTTTAACCACTGCTATAATGTTCATTATTCTAGAATTATGCTCATTTTTGGGCAGAATTTTAATTGATTGGTGTGTCTTTGGTTTGCATGTGATATAAGGTGTTTAGACAAATGTATACAAGAATTTTAATGATTCTTTTTTGTATGATGTGTGTAAGATGCCATCTGGTTGGTCAGAAGCTTAGAAGCATCACTTCTGCATTTGTAATGGAGATGCACTTAATGGATCCTTATTAATTAAAAGGTTGTTTTGATTGATTAACCAGCTGGCTCCGGTTTTGATTGGCTAAGACAGTTGCTACGACGCCTCAGAGGTGTGGATGAGAAGACCAGTAACCTCAGGAGACTCCAGGAGGTCACATCAGGTCTTTAGGTCAAATATTCTCTTCTCTGAATGGGACTCTTGTACGGCCCAGTGCCAATGTAGTTAATGTAGTTGTATTAAGGATTCATATGTATGTATGCATTGAGTTGATTTGCAGGTTTCTCTTTTTTGGATAACAACTTATCAGCCCTTTGCAGAATCACATCTTCTGTTTGAACTGTAACAGCAAATTTTCTATTTTCTGCTCAAAACAAGGGATAATCCAATCAAAAATACACTCTCATGTTGTTTCAAACCTGTACATGTTTCTTTTTTTTCTGCAAAACACAAAGAAAAACTGGCGTGCAAACAACATTGGACCACACTGAATTTCATTAAACAAACAGGAACATTTTTCAGAGTATCCACCCAAAAAAGAAGGTCATACAGATTTGGAACAACATGAGGGTGAGTAAATGATGACAGCATGTTCATTTTTGAGTGAACTATCCCTTTAATGAAGTACTTGAAGAATTTATTTGAAGTGTTTTGGAGAATGGATGGATGGACCCAAAAGCATTTCCACATTCTCAAACAGAAGGTGTGATAAAAGTGTGTGTTTTTATATAGTAATCCGATTATTGTGAGTGACAGGCTGTTCTGATGCTTGTTGAGAAGAAAACAGTTTAAAAAGAGTGAAAAAGACTGGTTGACCTGCCATGATCCCAATTGTAACCCCGGTGGTGTCAGTATGTGTCTGTCTGTGCCGCTATGAGTGGAAACGCAATGACGTACTCCACTGCTGAGGCCTGTGAGTGTGTGTGTATTTCGCTTCTTCACAATGCTAGTTTTTGTTGTTAAAACAAAAGCCATTATGACTATCACAAGTGCTTCTTTTTCTGACCACAAAACCACAAACACACATGAAAATGCACTCCCTCCCCCCCAAATCTCACCCTGACACCAGGCTACTCAGGAGAGAGAGAGAGAGAGCGAGGGAGAGAAAGAAGCAAGGGAGGGAGAGGAGCAGCTTAAGCGGTGCGTTTTTTCTTCCTTGAGGTGGACAGTGGAGTGTATCCGAAGAAAGAAAGAAAAATTACCTCCTTGAGTTTAGACATCACTGCAACAGAGGACAGAAATCTCTCTGGAGTGAGTGGACAAGCGTCTGCGCGGCTCTCTCCTGGCGTGGGTTCGACTCAGCAGTGTCGATGTTTCCAGTGAAACAGCCGTGGTTGTGTAAAGCGCTAGGTGACCCGAGATGCATCATCTTCTCTCACAGACCGGAGACCACAGAACTCCATAGCTGAGCCTTCTGGGGCTTATCGTTTGTTTGGCTTCTTTTGGTTAAGTTGCTTAAAAAACAACTGTATTTAGCCTTTTATTGATGCGGTTGTTTTACCTGTCATCTCTTCTGCTTCCTCGAATTTTGCTTTTTTACTTTCAGGTTTTTGTAATTTGGGTTTCTTTTGCGGTTCGGGATTTCGAACAGGGCTTTGTGATTGCCTGTGTTCACTTTGTCTGCGTTTGGCTTGTTCGTTTGTGATTCTGTTATACACTAACTACTTACAAGCCTGTGTGTGTGTGTGAATCAAATACATTTACTCACAGAGCGCACTGAGTGTGTGCGTGCATGTGTTTTTGTGTGTGCGCTTTAACTGTAGGCCAACTAACTCTTAGAGGTGTTTGCATACTCATTTCGAGGTCATTGGTGTGATTTAATAGTTGAGTATGAGTGCACTTGTGTATTGGTAGTACAGTGTGTGTGTGTGTATAAATGTGTGTGTGTATTGTGTGTGCTGCATGTGCAGTTGGTGTGTTGATATATTACTCACCTACAGGTTGCTATGACTGCTGCATCCGCTGCCTGGGCGCCGTGCCCTACACCAGCCTGCTGGCCACCCTGCTCTGCTACACCGGTGTGGCGCTCTTCTGCGGGGGAGGGCATGAGGCGCTTACTCACACACAAACATTCGTAGAGCTCTACTTCGCAAGGGACGTCCAGGATTTCATTGTGCTGGCAGACTTGTGAGTTATTGCCTTTTTTTTGGGTGATTATGTACAGTACAGTACATAATGTGAGAACAGAATTGCTTTTTCATTAATCAGTCTTCTTTAGTAGGCTATAGTTTGTTCCAATTTGTTTTATGAATGTTTGCATGTGTTATTCATCCTATATTTTGTATTTCAGTATAAAATACTTCCAGTATGTGATCTACGGTCTGGCCTCCTTCTTTTTCCTCTATGGATTGTTGCTTTTGGCTGAAGGTTTTTACACCACCAGTGCAGTAAAGCAGACGTTTGGAGAATTCAGGAGCACCAAGTTTGGGCGCTGCGTCAGCCTGACTGTGAGTGTGTGTGTGTGTGTGTGTGTGTGTGTGTGTGTATACTATCCATTGTGGATAGTAAAACCTGAAATTTTTGACATTGTGGGGACCGGCCTGTGGTCCCTATGAGGGGAAAAAATTATTAAAAATAGTAAATGATGTTTATCTGAAAGTATAACAATGCAAACAGGTTTTTGTAAGGGGTAGGTTTAGGGTTAGGGGCTAGAAAATATTGTTTGGTCAGTATAAAAGTAATAGAAGTCTATGGAAAGTCCCCACAATTCACAGAAACAAATGTGTGTGAGAGAGAGTTAGATTCTGAATTTTGTGGTCGCTGGTCCTTTCGCATCTTTCTTGATAATGAAATATTACGATATGGAAAAGTTGAAAATTTCAAAAATGTGATTTCTTGGCCTGAAAAAAATCAACAGTAAAATACTTTTTAAAATAATTTGTATTAAAATAGGCAATATTATAATATTATTAATTTTATAATATAACATTAATTGATAATAATTATTAAAAATATTAAAACCTTAAAAAGTCATGGAGAAGCTATGGGAAATTCAATAGACAATATGCTTTTTCAGTTATGCTCAGTTCCAAAGTATTTATGCAGTGTGAAATTACTCTCTGTAAATGTGATGTCTATAAAATGATTTTGAGACTACTTATTCCATCATCATAAATGACTGGAAAAGTTCAGAAAGTGTGGGAATTCTGATATATACTTCAGCTAGATCACTCAGGTCATCCGACAGCAACTTTCTTGGTTGTGCCCTGATAACCTGTGAGCAGTTGGTTTAGTCAGCTGTTTTATAAAGTCAGTTTTATTTTATCTCCTTCCATACCTATATATATGTATGTGAACATTTATGACCATATATGTATATTTTTGGTGTAAAGCAGTAAAACACTGTTAAGGTGCTACTTTATATAAATCAAGTTTTACTTACTTTCTTATATAGTTTGCAATGTCCATGCCTGTTATGTTGCACTGATCTAATTAGCTGTTTCTCTTGTCCAGTTCATAATCCTGACGTACGTGCTCGCTGTGATCTGGCTGGTTGTCTTTGGCTTCACAGCCATTCCTGTGCTCTTCTTCATTAATATGGAAAGCTCCTGTCACAAAATCAACATTCTGTCAGAAACCACCTTGTTCAACCAGCAAGCAAGGGTCTGCATGGATGCACGGATGTATGGTAGGTCTTCACCCTTCATCTGTACATATACTTGTGTGTGCTCACAATCGTGATGTCTGTGTTGTTCTATATAGGGTTTCTTCCCTGGAATGCTGTGCCGGGGATTGTTTGTGGAAATACACTGGCAAGCATCTGCAAAACACCAGAGGTTAGATGTTTATTATCCTAGACACACGCACATGCTCAGAGTTTCAAGAGATCGTGTCACTTATATCGCTTTTTATGTTTCCAGTTCTATGTGACCTATGACCTTTACATCTGTGCATTTGCTGGAGCCGGAATCACCCTTCTTGCCCTGGTTAGTGATCTAATGTTTTACATCTTTGAAGTCATTTATAGTTACTGTAGAAGATTTTGTGCAAGGTTATAGTGGCCTTTCTTTAAGAAGCTTATTGCTTTGTATTCTGGAAAGCAGCAAGTTCACCTCAGTGATCTTCATTTTAACAGTTTTAATGGTTTTAAAAATTACAGTTGATCATGATTGATCTGTCTTGACAATCACTTAGGATGGTAATATGCAATTTACATATAAATGTAAATGTACATTTATTGATTGTTATATTCTACGCCTACTGACAACTTCCACTGCCGTTGAATTCAGATTCACTGTCATTTGATATGCACTAATTTCTTTGACGTCAGAGAGCAGAGCATGAAGTTAATAACGGAAGTACTGCAGGGAATGTTTAGCTTACAATCAGTAACTGACCTCTCTGCTACTGACAGATCCCCAGCGTCTCTACTCCCTTTTCCTGTATATTTGGCAGCAGTCATTTCTCAGGCTTTATCTAAAGACAACCACTAGGAGCAACCAGAGCTCTGTCGTGCTGAGGAGCACAATGAGACTGATACAAACATTTAAAACTGTAATTAAGCAGCTCCCAAAATTATTTGGACACACAAGCTACACTTAATAGTCTCAGTTTCATTGCATTAGATATGTGCCATCTGAACACAAATTCTGCTAGAGATTAACACTGGCTGAACTTCACTTTTTTGGTCTTAATTCTGAAAAGAATACTATATGTAACAGTATAATTAATCACATTTCTTTCTGTGATTTTTTTTTTTTTTTTTTAAATGTGCTTGTGCTAATTTAATGATTTAAGAGGTTCAACAGCTATGCATATTGCTATGAAATAACTGCATTAACAAATTGCACGACTTTGTTTTAAAGAATCCAGTCCTGTATTTATTTTTTAGTTATGCAATACTATGCTTTACTATACAAGAAACTAAAGCCCCTGTTGCTCCAGGGGTATTGTTCCTCTAAAATATAAGGGCTATACGCTGCTTTGGACAAGACTGTAAATAAATAATGATGTGCTATTGCTGGAATTGCATTCCTTGGCTGATGTTTATAGCAAATTCTCAAAAGGATATAAACACTCATGTCACAAGAGCTCAAATTTCTCCTATATAAAAATCCTTTTGTTTCTTCTTTCTTTTTTCCTAGTTTGTTTATGTGGTTGCCACCACCTACAACTACGCTGTTCTAAGGTTTCTCGGAAGGAAGGGAATCCGTTGCTAGGTTCGGTGTTGCTAGGCCCGCTTTCCTGTCGCCCGTGGCAGCAGTTTCAGTGGTGTCATCACTGTGGCCGGTGAGGAAACGCAAAAGAGCTCCATGAAGCCCCTGCAGAGTTCTATCATACAGAGCACAAACACACGCAAACCACTGGTTTCATGAGACAAATTAGTACAAACTACACTAAGGTAGATTTACCAATGAAAATACAACAATTCATTGAAGCACTACACGTAAAACCACAAACTACTGTACAGTGGATCTCTGGAGGAGTGGAATCTAGCTTCTGTATTTCTTCATTTGTCTCCTCTCTCTCTGTCTTTGCTGCACACATTATTATATACTCTCATGGCCATTTATTCATTTTAATGATTGTATTCATTGTGCTTCGTGGTCTTATTAATGCTTTGCGGTTTGCCAGGATTTTAGCCTCTCTCATCTCTCTCTCACACATTCCATCTTTTTAAGAGAGTTTGAGTGTGTTGTTTCCTCAGTCAGATGTGGGTGTTTTATTCTGTGTGACACATAGAGAAACAGCGCTGTAGTCAACAGCTTTCTTTGTGTCGAACTGAATTCAGTATTTACAGACATTCTTAGTGTCACCTTCTGTGTGATTTTTTGTTTATGAGTGTATTTGTGGTATCTTTTGACTAACTGTGGCAATATGCTGAACCTGATCAATGATGGTGCTCGATCCAAGGAACTAATATTTTTGTATTGTTCACTTACTGGCTTACTTCAGCTAAAAAAATATTTCTACAGTAAGATGGATAACTGTAAATGATTAATAAAACATGCAGTATTCAGACTAAAGTGAATTTATATAAACTGTGTGTTGACTTCCTTGAAACTCATGCAATAAACTTTAATTTCCTTTAATGAAAGCAGATGATCAGTGTTGTCAATTTGTCTCACAGCTACAGACATTTAAACAGGATAAGTTAAAGGAGAAGTTCACTTCCAGAATGAAAATTTCCTCGCAATGATAATTTACTCACCCCCATGTCATCCAAGATATTCATGTCTATCTTTCTTCAGTGACAAAGAATTTAAGTTGGGTTTTTTTTGAGGAAAACATTCCAGGAATTTCTCCATATAATGGACTTCAATGGTGGCCAACATATTGAAGGTCTAAACTGCAGTTTCAATGCGGATTCAAAGGTCCCAGCCAAGGAACAAGGGTCTTATCTAGTGAAACAATCATTTTCTTTTTACATACTTTTTAACCACAAATGTTCGTTTTGCACTAGAGTCTGACAAAACTAGCTCTGTTATGTGCATGACTTCGTGCATTGTGCAATCACGTTGGAAAAGTCACGAACGGTTAGTTCTTTGTCTGTCTCGTCGGTTAAAAAGGTAGGGTAGTGTGAAAGGTAGGGTTCGCTTTGTAAACACTGGGTCGCTATACTTCCACCTACATCACACGTGCGTGATTATGTAATGCGTGAGGTTGAGCTAGCGCAAGACAAGCATTTGTGGTTAAAAATATGTAAATTTGTATTTTTCTTGACCGATCATTTCACTAGATCAGACACTTATTCTTCAGCTGGGATCATGTAGTGCCCTTTGAAGCTGCACTGAAACCGCAATTTGGATCTTCAACACATTGATCCCCGTTGAAGTCCACTATATGGAGAAAAATCCTGGAATGTTTTCCTCAAAAAAAACTTTCTTTTTGACTGAAGAAAGAAAGATCTAAACATCTTGGATGACATAGGGGTAAGTAAATTATCAGTTAAAGTAACTTCTCCTTTAAGCTGATAGGATATTTAAAAAAATACGTTTGAAACAGTAAATTGTTAGAAGAAGACAAGATCAGAAAGAGAGAAAGACTTTATTAAACCCCATGGGGAATTTTGTCAGTATATAGGAAGACATGCACACACAGCATGACCATTTACTGAAAAGTGGTGTTAAATTTATGTGCAATAAACCTACGACAGCAGTTCCTCTACTGATAAAAGACTGATTTTTTTTTTTAATTAGTGCTGAATTACAGCAAATTTGCTGGTAGACGCTGAGAGTGTCATGATGATAAGTTGTAGTGGAGTAGGTTGCTGTAGGATGAGTCATCAGAGCTGGAAGATTTGATCAAAGCATTTCTCGCAGAGGATTTTGCCAGCACAGTGGTACATAGATGAAGAGAGATCACCCAGAGGACTGCTGCAACCATTACACTAAAACACACACACAGAGACACAGCTTTATTCATCACACTGCGGCACATCTTAATTCTCAAAGAAAATAAAGAAAAAGGTTCAAGACCATCTGCATTGGCAGATGAGGTCGAAAAGTTCATTTTGGGCCTTGCTTCAAAGTATAGGCATTTTTTTCCACCTGCTATTAACATGCTTCTCTTGAGATTTTCTTTTAGACCACTGAAAAGGTCAAATACACAAGTAAAATGTTACAACAGACCCTGTCTCTGGAAAAAAAAAACGAAAAAAAAAAAAACAGCAGTGACTGATTTGATTTGATTATTATTTTCAGAGCGTATTAGCATGTGTACATTCATTTAAAAAAAAAAACATTTATTTTTTATTCTAACAGGTAATATTTTGAAAAGGAGCTCTCAGAACAAAAACCTAAAACTAATGAAAAAACACATCTTGCTGAAAACAAACAAATGAAAAACAACAGCATCTGTCTAGTACTGCTTGTTATTCTATTGATTTTTGAGTGTAATGATATTTTGAAGAATGTTGGTATCCAAAGTTGGTAGCCATTGACTTCCATACTATTTTTTCCACACTACGGAAACAGTGGGCTACCATCAACTGTTTGGTTGCCAACATTCTTCAAAGTGTTTTTTGTGCTCGGCAGAAAAAAAACCCCGTCCAGGTTTGGAACCACTTGAGGGCAAGTAAAGGATGACACAATTTTTATTTTTGTGTGAAATATTCCTTTGAGCTGCAAGCACGAGAAAACAAAAAAGGAAAAAATCAATAATAACAAATGTTAAAATGCTTCTGTAGGTTTCAATGATCCCATCACAAAATGTTTTTGACTTTGTTAACACCTGTATTGAGCACTGACCACCTGTGATCAGATCACCAAAAACCTTGATACCAGGTGGAAATATAAGACAAGACTCGAATGATAACAATTTGGTGGAAGGGTGAGACACTGACTTCTGAGCCTGAGTACCGAGGAAGAAAAGATTTAAAAAGTAAACCTTAAAACAATCAGGATGGCAGCAAATGGCAGGAATGTTGATGGAGATTTTCACATATCCATCTATGGGCAGCTTGCAGAAGGAACACATGGTTTTACCTTTGACACTGCAAAGAGAGACACACACAGATACACACATGACTTATTAAGAACGGAACTGTATTAAATATGAATACCTGTAAACTTTATTGTAAAAATAAATGAAGGTATTTAGTAAAACAGACAGGTCACACTTAATTTTACAGTGTTGATGTTTCTGTGTGTTTGCATAACTGAATTTAGCTAATAAACTATATACTTACTATGTTAATATTTTGTGGGTCCTTTAATCACATATATTAATGTTATTGCTATAGAAATTAATTCAAGCAAAATGTCATAACACCTACTCAAAGAAGTCCACAGACATCATATCTAAATAAATGTGTCTTATAAGCGACTTACTTCAATTCAGCTTGATTGTTCAGTCTGTGGTTCTCTTCCAGGGCTGCCACACGGGGTTCATCGGTCGGTTCTGTAGTTGAAGACTCTGTAGTTGGAGTTTCCAGAGCAGATACTAGTGAAAGTTCCCCATGTTCACTTGTAGGCTGGTTTTCTGCTTGTCTGGGTTCGAGTGGAGCCTCTACTACAGGTGCATGTGCTGTTGAGACTTGTTCAACTGTATCATCTTCTTTATTCTCTGTAGGCAGTGTACCTGAAGGCTTTGCTGGGTTCTCATGTATGGTTTTGACTGTTTTCTCCTGCAGTGCTTTACTGGATTGTGTTTGATCTGTTGAAGCTCCATCTACAAGTGTTTTCCTTGTTCCCTCTACAGGAGTCTCTGTGTGTGTCTTCAGTGATTCCTCTGCAGGTTTCTCCACTATGTTCTTTACAGGAACATCTGTAGGTGTCTTCAATGGTTCCTCTACAGGTACATGTACTACGTACATTTTAGGAGTGTAAGCATGCGCTTTCAGTGGTTCTTCAACAGATTTCTCCACTACGTCTATTTTAGGAGTGACTGCATATGTCTTCAATGGTTCCTCTGTAGGTTTCTTCACTACGTCCGTTTTAGGAATGTCTGCATGTGTCTTCAGTGGTACCTCTACAGGTTTAACTATAGGTTTCTCCACTACATCCAATTTAGGAGCGTCTGCATGCGTCTTCAATGGTTTCTCTACAGGTTTAGCTATAGGTTTCTCCATTATGTCCTTTACAGAAGCATCTGCTGGTGTCTTCAGTGGTTGCTCTGTGGCTTTGACTATGGATGTCTCCACTGCTTTCTCTACATGTGCTCTCCTGGAGTCCTCGAGGACAGGATGTGCACTGGAACACATTCAGAATAATTATGAAGCATCTGATTGTCTTTAATGAAATCTTAAATGTTGATATTGCAGTTCAGTATTGTTAAGGATTTCTGCTTCAGCTGTTCTGCCTTGCATTTGAGGAAATTAAAGGATAAAAGGTTTTATCCAGTACAGAGAGATGTACCAAACCTTTTGGCCAGATTGGACCCGCTCTTGACTGGTGTGTTTTCTGTTGAGTTCAGGGGCCTAAGGGAGAGTAGATGGTTATGAGCAGAAGTTATTAAATGGAAGTGTATTGAATGCAGAAACACTGAACACAGAAATCACACACGGAAAATAAGAAAAGCTCTCACTCAAACTTTTTTAAGGCTGACGTGACATAAGAGCTTTGAGTGGGTGCGGACGAGTCCAGGCTGGAGGAGGTGGCAGTACTCTCTGCACATGGCATGATGGAGGAAGAGGCCGAAGTGCTCTCAGATGATGACACATTTTTAGGTTTTACTAGATTTACTGGTTTACTGTTAAAGTATAAAAAGTGAAATAAATTGAGAGTTCAAGCAAACATGAGAAAGGCCTTGGCTGGTTGATACTACCACTCTTAGCCAGCAGATGACAGTGAAAACCTGCATTTACCATGCTTTTACATCAGACTGTGTGTCCTGAACATTTTGAGATCTGTTGATCCAGCTTCCATCTTGTTTCAAATGGGTTCGAACCTTTGTCGCCTGGAATACGGCTTCCCTGTTAACAACTACAATCACAGAAAACCACCAGTTAGAGTGTATTTTGTGTACAAATGTATATTTTGTGTGTGTGTATGTGTGTGTGTGAGTTTGTACCACTGGACATGGCAATATCCTCTTCTTCAGGCAGGCCTATATTAGAAATACATGGAAGTTGAAGTCAGATATACAGTGGTGGCCAAAATTATTAGAACATTAATATTTTCACCAGTTGAAAAATGATTTTAAGTCAGTTATTTTTATCTTTTGCTGTAGTGTGTCAGTAGGAAATATCAGTTTACATTTCCAAACACTCATTTTGCCACTGTAATAATGCAGTGAGATTTTGTTGCACAAGGAGTATGACAACAGCCAGTGCTCCACACAGAGATCTGATCTCATCATCATCCAGTCTGTCTGGAATGACATGAAGAAACAGAACAAACTGAGACAGACTAAATCCAGAAGAACTGTGGCAACGTCTCCAAGATGCTTCAAACCTACCTGAAAAACTATGTGCAAGTGTACCTAGAGCAAAAGCTTTAAACGCAAAGGATAGTTACACCAAATGTTGATTTAATTTAGTTAATAGAAGTTAATTAAGAAAATATATTTATGGCATTATTTTTGACACCATCCTCATTTTACAGCATTTTTGCCGCACCAGTTGGACTGCCCAAAGTATGGCCCTGGTTGTCAGACTCCTTGTGCAAACAAAAAAAAATGGTTGGAAAATTGTTTGGAAATGTAAACTGAGATTTCCTACTGACACAATACAGCAAAAGATGATGACTTAAAACTATTTTTTTTAGCTGGTGAAAATACTAGTGTTCTAATAATTTTGTCCACCATTGTACTTTATAGCACAGCTTCAGTTTTTCTCTCTCTCTTTCTGTTATTATTTATAGTATATCATAGGTACAGTATATTTTTGACTTGCTCATTTTATTAGTGCCAGTTGTTAAACATTATTACAGATTTGATCTAATCTCAGAACAGGTTCAGACTGGCACAAACTGTCTCCTACTCCCCAAAGATGATACATGCACATACTGTAAAAAAAAATTAAAAAAAATGCAGCACAGCCACATTTTTTTTCTCAGTATGTGTGCGTTATCTAGCATGCCATCTAGAACAGAAACCCCGGTGCTGACACACAATAAAATGTACTGTGAATATTTTTCTGCATTGTCTTCATGCACTGTTTGGAATTGCACTTGACATAGTAATTGCATTGTGTTGGGATGCATTAGTCCTTTAGCACTTAAGAGGTGAAGACGTAAATAGCTAAAAATAAATGAGCTGGAAGACATTCAGGACAATGGCAAAGAGGAAGAACAGGTCATAATACACAGCAACACAAACAAGAGATTGATGCGAAAACGGTCTGTAAGATCTTTTCTCATGCACATGCTTTATAGAGCTAATTATATGATATTACAGTGATATGGAGCTGTATATTCCCACATTTCCCTCATTGGTGTCTGGCTTTTAGAGCCAGCAATCTGAGAGGATCTGTTCTGTTTACAGATCCTTGAATAATGTTCTTGCATGCATTATAAGAGTTTGATTTCAGTCAAACTAAAACAATAATTTGTCTTATTAAATGTCATAGACATGCTTTAGCCTGGCTGAAATCATACCGGTCCAATTTTTTTGTGATATCATGATGAATGCCTCTGACCTTGGCATTGTTTGCATGCTCCAAAATCCAGCGGTGATGATAAATAATCAATTGTCTCATGTATATTTGGACAGACAGAAGAAAACGTGTGTGAACAGGTACACAAGTAAGATGTTTAGGGGAAAGGGAAGTGGTGTGTGGCCAAGTATCATGACCCATACTTGGAATTTGTTCTCTGCATTTAACCCATCCAAATGCATGCACACAGTAGTGAACATACACCCAGAGCAGTGGGCAGCCATGTTGCGGCGCCCGGGGAGCAGTTGGGGTTTCAGTGCCTCACCTCAGTCGTGGTCCCTGCCGGACCCAAGCCTTGAACCCACGACCTTTGGGTTACAAGTCTGACTCTCTATCCGTTAGGCCACGGCTGCCCACATAGTTTATATTGACTTTGTCCCTAAACCTAACCCTCCCCCAAATCTGTTGACAATTAGCAGATGTAATAATTTGGCTGATTTATGAGCCTTTCAAATAGTACTAGTGCACTTCAAATGTCAGTTTCTGACTATATTAGTGAAGACATTTTCATTTTTGTCTTAGCTAGTACAATCATAAAAGCCATGTCCTCCTAAAATATTCCAAGATCAAAAAGCACAACATCACACACGTATTGGTTAAGTTTCTAACATAATGGCAGGATGTCCTCCTCACTTCCCAGAATAGTGAAATCATCTTCATTGCTTGTATTGTTAAATTGTCATTGATCACAGTTAGAGGAAGAACCCCTGCTACGTAAACCAAACTCACTCAGACAAAAACTTGAACACACACAGATATAGAGTTCAACACCCAGACCTTAAGAGTTAAATCAGATATCATATATGCAATCGTTTTCACAAGGAGCATTTAAGCTTGGTTTAAGACATGTTTCACTATATCTGTGAGGAGGACATTTATAAAATGGCCAGTGCATTTCTTTGCCAGAGTGTGTGTGTGCACTATAAAGCAAGAGGTTCTTACCTGCGTGTGGAAATCTGTGAGAGTGATTTAAAACTTGCCAGACTGCAACCACTACATATGAACACACAGACACACACACCTCTCATGCATACCTACCTCCTGCAACCCCCCAACAACAAAAGACACAACTAAACATAGCTCACCTTCACTCAACTTTGAATTTGTTTCCTTGATGAAAGATAATAATGTCTATGTTCATATTTGTGTGTATGCGTGTTCTTTGTCTGCAGTCCAGCTTACAGTATGAGTGTTCAGGAACACTGTGTTCTGTTCTGCTATTGAAACAATGACAAAGTGAGACAAATGGGGTGCACCGAAGACCCTCTGATCTCTTAAGTTTTACAGACTCTCATCTATCTGCACAGATGTACACTACAGTGTGCTATGTGTATTGGCTGGAAAAGAATACCTGCAGGAATACATTTATTAATAATTTCCTTTCATCAGTCAACAGAACACAACAAATTTTGGATCATGTACACACACACACACACACACGGTCCAGAGAGTATCTGTAATTTGAGGCTCATAAGCCCAAATCCCAGTTGTTTAAACATCTAAAATTAGTTGCCTCATACTCAATTTCACAGTCAGATTCAAAAAGATTAATAATATATAAAATATATATTTTGGTCATTTTTGGAATATTTACAAGGATAACATAAAAGGATATTTTTCATGATGCTCTACACTCTTAAAAATAAAGGTGCTTCGCGATGCCATAGAAGAACTTTTAATATCTGAAAAACCTTTCTCTTTCACAAAAGGTTCTTTGTGGCAAAAGAAGGTTCTTCGGATTATAAAAAGGTAAGAAAGAGATGGTTCTTTAAAGAACCTTTGACTGAATGGTTCTTTGTGGAACCAAAAATGGCTCTTCTATGGCATCGCTGTGAAGAATCTTTTAAGCACCTTTATTTTTAAGTGTAGTGCAGTGGTTCTTAACAGTTACTGTCATGCAGGGGTTGTCTTTGAAGGCAGTTTTTAAGTGCACTAATAGTAGGTCTGAGTATCACCAGCTCAATGCTGTAGGGAACTTGGTGATGGTACCGTGATCTCAGTTAATCTTTATTATGATCTGAACCTGAACCCTTTGCATCAACAGACCAGGGGCCGTATGTGTAAAGCCGCTCAGAGTAGAATTTTAGTCTTAAGTGTGTCAAAATACCTAGACTAAGTGTGATTCATAAAGGTTCTTAAGTTTTAAGACTAGGTCTCAGCTCCTAAATTATTTAAGATTGCTAGAGAGGTATCCTAACGGAGTAACAAGATGGCAGCAAAGAGGAGAAGACACACACTTTCCAACAAAGATACTGTATGTATTGGAGTTATATGATGATATGGCGTTGATAAAACAATTCAAACTTGATCATCAAGACTCAAGAGAAATGTATACATATGGGCCCAGATTCTTAACTATTATGCAACAACCACCCTGGCTTCTTTATCAACATTTTTCATCAGTTTAAAAACGTCCTCCCCCTGAATGCTTTAATCAACTGAAAAGGTCCAAAATCCTGTTCTTGTCTTTATAAAGAAACTGAAATTGAAATAAGTATAGACAGAACAATGACGTCTGATCATTTCTTAGACCGGAGGCTTAGGAAAGACCTTGCATCATTGGAGCAAATGATAAGTATCTAAATAACAACGACAACAACAGGATTCACGAAATGCAAAAAGGAATGTGGGGAAAAAAACATTACAGATAATGTGTGCAGCAACTGTGTCTACAGGGAACGATGGACCTTAAAAAAAATCAACTTGAGAAATATGTAGACTACACTTCTGGACTATCGCTAAACTTCTCAGAGACAGACGCTAAGCAGGTTCTTCCAGATTTCTGGAAGAACTAAAGAAAGTAAGTGGTTAAGTGCGTGCATTACTCCAGTTGGTGTTCAAAGTGTTTTAGATTACCCTACATGACTTGAAAGGTGTGTTGATCTACATCTGTTGTATTGTACGCTAGCTCAAGGATCTGTAATGTATAGGCTATCGAGACAGCAGGCCTCAGCAAAGCAAGATGCAAATTCAAATAATGGCTGTCATGATGATGTTGGTGTTTACAGGAACATTAAAAGCTTGGAGCTCACAGAATGTTAATGCGAAAGGAAAATTAGGACAAGTGATGTTGTCCAGATGATAGGCCATCATATGCTGTGAACTAAGGTTGTTTTTTATAGTAATTATTAACTATTAGTTAGATGTCTGCTAATGCAGACTGGGAATAAAGTAGCGAAACACTATGCTTATGCACATAGGAACAGATTTAAGAATAAATGATCTGTAATGTGTAAAATACTGAATGGTAACTAGATACTCATGCGGATATTTCCATTTTAAATGCACACCTCTTTCAGTCAGTTCATAGTTTCAGATGACATTCTTATTCTCATCATGTTGATTACAGACAGACAGACAGACAGAAATTGTAAGATAGAGAGAGAGAGAGAGAGAGAGAGAGAGAGAGAGAGAGAGAGAGAGAGAGAAATTGTCAGATAGCCAGACAGCCAGACAGATAGATAGATAGATAGATAGATAGATAGATAGATAGATAGATAGATAGATAGATAGTAAATCACAGAACAATACAGTAAAGTTGTATACTTGCAAACATCATTTATTGATGATGCTCCATTATAATAGAATTATAATTCAATTTACAATGATTTATCATTTTAACAGCTCATGTTACATTTTTGTGACTTTGTATATTACAGCTTAAAGATAAGAGTTTTAGACTGCTGGCAGATTTCAGCCATATGAAAGACATGATTAACATTGTCTAACATTTGAGTGTTATTTAAAGCTCTGAAATTACCAGTAATCCAAATATTAAAACTGTACAGCTGTAATCAAAAACCTTTATTTATTTATTTATTTTATTTATTTATTATCTATGATTTGTGCAGAAAAATCAGCAAATTCCTCATCCTGGATAAAGTCTGATCAAAGAATAATATGTGGGCTATATTTCTACACATTGTTATGTAACCAAATGTTGTTTATAGATGCTGGCGCTAATCACAACCACTGCGTAATTAGAAACAAGGCACAGTGATACAACCACAATTATAGCAACCAACAACAACATCTGAACTGATCATCCCAAACAAGTGGCAGTCCATGGAAAAGCACTTGACCGACACTGGCACGCTCCTCTGCAGTTATAAGGTTGTAGATTCACCAGATTTCACTACGCGCTGCTCTGCTGCTCAAGAATCTCCATAGGCACGGTTTCTTTGAGGTCACTCAGTTTCCTGGAGAAGGAAGAGAGTCTCGTGCTGATAGAATCTCTTTTCTGCGTCAGCATATCCCCGTAAAACTGCCACAGCTTCTCTCGGAAGTGATTTCCCACAAAACAGTACAGGAAAGGGTTTATGGCAGAGTTGGAAAAGCCAAGGCAGAGGAAGAACGGCAGGAGTTTATGGATCGCTTGAAGCACCCAGCAATCCCACTCCACACCCAGCTCTCCCAGAGCTCCGAGGAACGCCAGAACGTGGAACGGGAACCAGCAAAAGAAAAACGCCAATACCACAGCGACCACCATACGCAACACGTGGACCAGTCGGGTGGAGTCTTGCTCCAGGTAGTTTGGGGTGGCCAGAAGGTGCACGGCAATTCGGCTGTAGCAGGTTGCGATGACTATGAATGGCAAGAAGAATCCCAGGGTGTTCTTTCCAAGAGTTAACCCGGTTTGCCAATAGGAGCTGGGGAAATAAATGACACAAGCCGTAACGTTGTTACTGGGAAAAGTGTGTATGTCACGAAACACAACTGTCGGCAGTGTCATCAAAGCCGCCACGACCCACATGATGCCACTGATACATCTGGCCTGATATATGCTCCTGCTGCTCTGAGAGGGCAGTGGGTAGACGATGGCATGATATCGATCCACACTCATACAGGTGATGAAAAATATACTAGCGTAGACATTTATCGTTACCAGACCTCCACACAGCTTGCACATGACCTTCCCAAAAACCCAGTTGTAATCCAGCGAATAGTAAACAGCCCAGAATGGCAAAGAGCTCAGGAACAGCAAGTCCGACACGGCTAGATTCATCAGATACGTGTTGGCTACCGTCCTTCGGCCTGAACTGTGATACAACACGCACACCACCAGCATGTTACCAAGAAAACCTAGCAGGAAAATGAGGCTGTACAAAGTGGGGACCACTTTCTTCTGGTACTGCGAGGCTGAGGTGGATATGTAGTCGCATGAGTTTGTTGTGTTATGGTGCAACAAAGACACAATGGGTGCAGTCAGGTTATGGGTGGATTCTGTTTCCATTGCGTTGATAATGCAGGATGATTCAAGAACGGGAAATCTGAAGTTCTGAAATGAGAGGGGAAAAAAAACACAGAGCTTTATGCAGTGATAGGGCAAATTCTCTTGTGAAGCAGGAATGAAGAAACGTTATTGTAGCATTGGGATAAAATGCAAAATCATCTTTCATGCTCCATTTATCTTAAACCTTCACTAAAACTTCTCGATCCCCTCAAGTAGGAAAATACAAGATTGTGAAACTCCTGAAAGTTAAGCTAAGAAAAAAAATAATAAAATGGCTATAAATCACAGGCTGAATTTCACAGGTTGCCAGAATAAATAAAAAATGACTAAATAAAAGTGAGGAAAACGTCTCGAGTGAGCTGAAAAGGTCTGCGTGACTATCCATAACATGTTCAAACCCTCCACGGACACTTTGAATCCTATTAAAGGAACTCGTCCCACGGTTGTGGACAGCCTTATTGTCTGTCTATTACAAGCCATAAAACAGAGAACAAAATCCCATGCACCGCGTGCTGACCGTCCACAGTCCACTGGGACTGATGTTGCAGCATCCTCTCCTCTACATCTTGTCAGTGTGAGAAAGAGAAATCTGTGAGAGAGAAATGTGAGAAAGCGAGTGTGTGTGCGTGTAACCATAGCTCTGGTGAGTTTGGGTCCAGCGCAGATGTGTTTTATGGCTCTCTGCAGGCTGCGCACAATACATCTGGTTACTGTTAACATAGGCGGGGGGCACACGAAGATATTGGATTGGCTGGGAAATCAGTTGTGGTGTTTGGGGGATTCAGTCCTGCTCCCCAATAGTATACTGTATATAACACAAAGTAGCAGGCCAGGCATACTTTTCATATTTTTCCAATGAGCTCAGGTAATGTATGCATAATTGGACAACACAAACACACAGGTCCTGAAACAAATATCCCAATCAGACTAAGTAACATAAGGTCAAATCTTCTAGGAACTGGCAACATATTTGGCAGTTTGAAGTTTTTAGTTAAAGTTAATGGTGGTTATTAATTCTAAAATGTAAATATTAACTCGCTGGCAAACCTTGTGTTTTAGGAAACACGTAAAGTTTAGGGACCAGTTCTCACTTTTAACTAGCATATGCATATTACGAGAATATTGGCTGTTTATTAGTACTTAAAAAGCACATATTAATGCCTTGTTCTGCATTACCATATTTTAAATCCCTTAATCGTACCCCATACCCAATTAACACCTAACTTAATAACTATTAATAAGTAGCAAATTAGGAGTTTATTGAGGAAAAAATCATAGTTAAATGTTAGAGAATTGGAAAAGTGAGACCAAGTTTTAATATGTTGAATATATTAGGAATCTGCTTACTCTGCCTGTGTTATACAATATGAAAAAGCTTCTCATGATTCAAGTCTGTCACGATAATTCATTTATTAAGATGAACTCTGAGCCCTAAATAATGTTCACAGCTGTTGAAAATCATCCCAGTCATATTTCAAATGTTGCATATTCTTAATCAGAACGCTACGCCTGTCAAGTTCACACACCATTTCTGTTTAAATCACTGGAAAAGCTTGTAGTTATCTAATAGAATAAATGAGAAAGTAAGTATTTTTCAGATGCATATCACCACTGAAACTATCTTCATATTTGGTTCATATTACATGTCCTACTGCTTTGGAGAAACAGCAAAGTCCAAAACTTAAAAAAAAATTTAAAAAATGAGTCTAAAGTCAGCTAACTGTCCGGAAGTGCATATGTAAATAAAATGAGATGCAATCTGGCTTTCTAATTTCTAATACATTGCAGAAAAGAAAAGGAATAACGTGCAAGACAATGTAACAAGAACAATGCTTTAGACTGCACTGACATCATACTGTTTTCTTTTTGACAGTTTTTAGGCATTATTACTGGAATTATAAAAAAGATTATGATTATAGTAATAGTTTGAACACTTAAGGAAATGCATGTCCTTAAACATTTTACAGCTATGCTTCTATTAATGTTAAGAAGTTAAGTTAACTTAAAAAATACCATCATGATTATGTTCAAAACTCAAGAAAATGACCACAACACTTTGTAGCTCAGCATACCTTTCAGTTTCCGGTGCAAAAAGTCTTCAGTCTCTCCGAGGTGTCGCTAAACCCCTGGCACACGTTTCACGCTGAAAACCGAGCCAAAGAAAGCTTGCTTAGCCCCCAGCAGACTTTTCCATTTTGGAAGTGGAGACAATTCTCTGCGTGTGTAAATATATGAGGGAGTAAACAACCAACCAGATGTAGGATTTGCTCAAATATTTTTACGTCCACATTTGTCCACTGGGAAAAGGAGGGTGGAGATGGATGTTGTGAGAGAGAGAGAGAGAGAGAGAGAGAGAGGGGTGAAAGTGTTCTTTTCCTTCTAGTAAATGCCTGCCTTCATCTGACCAGCAACTCTGTGTGAACACCAAATTGAGAGAGAGAGACTCCATATCCAGGAGGAAGGATCCAGCATTACACACACATACCTAATGACCTGAAAAATGAAAGACAGATGTACTACAGTAGTGGTTTTTGTATAATATTTATATGTGCTGCAGTAACATTTCATCATCTTTCTCAGCAAACTACCATGCAAATGTTTGTGCATCTATCTTTTTTTTCTAATGTAAATTTCCTGCATTCCTTCTAAATGAGTGTTGGTCACTGGTCTCACAAGACTTTTGGGTTCTGCCTCTGTATGAATCGTGTCCTCTATCAAACATTTTATCCAGAGTGTGAAACCAGATAAGCTTCTTAAAACACAGGAAATTGAGAGACGTCAGAGGCTCCCCATTCACTCCGCTCTGTAGTTACCATGACGACGACCCAGCGAGTGACCCCTCAGAGGTCACGGGCAGATGTGTTCTAACAATTTCATAACAAGACAGATAATGGTGTCTCAAATGAGCGGGGCTAAGATAACCGAAATTTGGCCAATTACGGATGACATTACCCAGAAGTGTATGTGTGTGTGTGTGTGTGTGTGTGTGTGTGTGTGTGTGTGTGTGTGTTTACAAATCGGTGCGTCCGATTTCCATCCAAACAACTGAAGGGACAGAACATACTGTTTCTCCAACTGCTTTTGAGTTTCTTAGTGGCTGTCAAAACCAATGCCTGTAAACAATTTCTTTAATAAAACTTTGATCAACAGGAAACAATGTTGCAACAAAGGCTTTTTGGTGGGGTTGCATGTTTAGAGCTATTGTGTCTCCTGAACCTGCTGGCTCAAATTCAGCCTCTGTTTTGAAGAAATACAAGAACTAGGCAGCGATTGATTGGAAAAGGACCCTGGAATGCTGCTGCTGCCAGTTAACTCCAGCTGAGTTGATTCGTTTGGTATGGACACACTGAGCTATAACTTAACATGATTGGAGGCCGAAGGGGGCACGATGTACAGCTGCGGCTACTTAAAATTACAACATTTAACAGCAAATGTATAAGTCATGTAACTGACATCACAGATAAACAGCAGCTGTTTTTATAGAGAAAACTGAATTGAACTTTAAAGCTGTATAAACATGTTCAATGACCATTTAAATTCCCCTTGTAGCATTCATTACTGTATACGCAGTAGTTTTAGTTTCATTTTATGACTTCACTCATCCACGGCCTGATATTGATCACCAAGAGGATGAATATTAAAGCCAGTTCAAATGTGTGTCATTGTTTTATGGTGTATAATGTGTTGTTTTTTTTATTGTGACAGTGAGTGTGACATCCAGCGTGCACTTACTCAAATCCATATCCATCCTCTGTCACTGAAACATTTCTCTCTTCTCAAACACTTCCTTCTGCCATCCATCAAGACAGAGAGAGAGAGTTAACATTAATCTAAGGCAAAGTAAGGAACATGAGAAATTCTAAATGAACGCTGAGAGAGGGAGGAAGAAGAAAAGATCAAAAAGAAACCCCTAAAAGTAAAACAATGACATATTTGAAGTCAACAATAATTTCATGTCTTTGATTTGGTTTAGATTAAGGTCACATGCAGTTAGCCACATTTGTTAGCAATGATTACTTCAGAACAACAGCTGTAAATTACTTTGTACTAACTGAGAAACATGCAAGAATTTTTTTTTAATGTGACCATTGTTCACAAATGGCACAAATGTTATACAGAGATGATTTTGAACTTGTCTGAGAAGCTCATTGCCTTTTATTCTCTTCACTCTGATGCGAAGGACAGATTTCAGGTGAAAGGATCGCATGCATCACTCACAATACAAAGTCAATATAATTACTTCGCTGCATTTCTTTCTGTCTGGCAAATTGTCAGTATCTTCAGAAGCCTTTTTAATTTACTTAGAGAATATTTCAAAAGGATTCAATTGAAATGCAATCATTCAGACAGAAAATGCAGTGCTGCCTTAATTTGTTTTGTTTGTACAAGCTTTTATCGGTTTCTTTTGGCCAAGCTCATTTATATCGCTAGGTTGTCCTCGCTGTGTTCATTTGTAAGGTGGGTCTCAGTTTTTTGTTGATCACAGTGGACAAGTACGTCACAACATCCTGTCTTTAAAGAATTTGAATGTACTTTGATGAGTTTTACTAATGTGTTTAATTTGTGTTTCAGTGTGGTCTTACTGTAGGTTATTCTGGTCTCAGGTTTTAGTCTAATTCTGGACAGAATGAACTCAGTTCTTGCTATCACAAGGCTGTATGGGTTTTGTGCCCCTGCTTTCAAGGTCTCATATTTGAAAAACTGACACTTGTGAAACTCGTTTTACAGCATTATGATTTTATTTTCAAGGCTTGCACATATAACACTTACCTCACACTGTGAGCCTTGTAGAGTTTCATTAAATGAAGCTCTAAATTTTGGGATCACTGTGGATAGTTCTGGAGCTCTGGTTCATTTGTCTTTGGGTCATTCCACAAATGTAGTGGCTTTATCTTATCCATCTGAAAAATAAAAAAACAAACATTATTAAAAAAAAAAAAAAAAAAAATTCATCAATTCCACATTAAATCTACCATGCTACATTAATTATGTATCATTCCACAACCATGCTGTTATCTTATTTCTCATTTCATTAAAGATCACACTAAATAATTATCAAGTCAAAAATAATAATAATTTATCATTAGCTGCCATGCCGTTTCCTCAGTGACATTACTCTTAAATAAAATGAGTGAGAACCAGTAATTGTTTACAGTTTAAGAAAAAAAGGAAGGGAAAAAATGATCATTTATCATCATTTACTCACCCTCATGTAATTTCTCTCTTTTGTTTGCAATAACACCAATGAAAGTGAAGAGTTTTTTCACTGGAAAAAATGTTCTAGGGGATTAAAGTGATTGTAAATATTATAAGATCATATTCCAAGTTACAGTTAATGGTGTTTTAGAAAATATGTAGTTTTCTATAAGAACTGTGTACATTGCGGGTTACTTGTGACTGTAACGTCAAGACTCCTCTAGAGAATGACAGATTTTCACTAGTAAACACTAAATCTGAGGACTGCAAAATGACACACATTACATTGGGTTGAGCAAGGGCAGTTTCTCAGGCCATGAAAATCCCTGCGCTAAATACTCATAAAATGGACATTACATGCACAGCATAACTTGGAAACGTCAGCTCAATTTGATGAGCCAATGAAGCTTATTGAATGTGACAGCATCCTGGCTCAAAGGAATGAGCAATGGGGTTTAATCTGGCTGTGAAAGCTTTAAGTGCATGAGAAAGTAAAACATTTTAAAGTACAAATTTTAAAATACAAAATAAAAAAATAGAACAGTACATAAAAACTTTTTTGGCATAGGCTACATAAAAATTAGGACTCTCCTCATTGACATTCAAAGTACTAATTTCTAAATTTATCAGAAATCCTTTGAATATGTTTCCACTTCGACAACAAAAAGTCAACTTAAAAATAATCAAAGGACTGCAGTCTCACTGCTAAAAATAATATCTAAATAAATGATTAAAATAATGTTGCAAAACATTCAAAATACAATGAAATGTCCAAAATAAATACAGATAACAGAGGCCGCAAAAAATGCACTGAGGCTGAGAATATACAGGATATTTACGTCCGGAACAAAACACTCAAAATCCCAAGCTGCATTTCTTCTCCCTGATGGACAATGAAATGTCTGTGTGCGTGAGAACATTTAGAACTAATATACGACCGCTCTGTTTTGTTCAGTCATACAGCACTATATGAGATGTGTAAAAGCCCTCTAGCAAATTCTACCATGGCACGACGTCATGATTCAGCACAACCAGTTCATAAATGTGGCTTGCCCAATGTGTCTACTAAAAAAAAGCACAGACATAAAGTCCTGAACACATTCTGTTCCCTGTCAAATAGCATCAGCATCTCTCCCCAGTGACTGACAGAAGAACTCAAGAGAGAGAGGAAGAAAGAAGGGAGGAAGAGGAAGGGTCACAGAGGGGACAGGATGCTGGTTTGGGGGAGAGTCTGAAGGGATAAATTAGGAGCCAGCTTCAATGTACAGAGAGAATGAGTCACAAACCACCATCCCAGGCTCAGGGCTCACCCTAAGCACACTAATAATAGACTTCAGTGTGTGAGAATGTGTTTGATGGCATGCGTTTGTGTTGTAGGCAAAAACAAAAACAATAAAACCTAAAGCAAATTGTTGTGGAGCAAGCACCCACGATCTTCACTTAATAAACTTGTATATGGTGATTTGACAAATATGTGAGTTGATTTGATCTGACATAACCACATCAAATAAACATAGACAAAGCTGAAACATCATTTCTGATTAGCCTTTCTCAGTGTTCATTTTTTATCTTACATCAGCCAGGCAGGCTACAGACTGGAGGCTTCTCTGCATTTCTCTATATCTATGGTTTTAAATATTATAAAATAAAGAATTTTTAAAAAAATATATATTTATGTGGCATATCAATGATTTAAAAAATGCAAAGAAGCATTTAACATAAGTTACTATAAATAAGACCTCCAACAAAAATACTTAATTATCTTTAAAAAGTAAGAGTTTAAATTTCATAGTTTAAAAGCTAAACAAGTGCTGACTAGGTTTTTCAGTTAATTTGCTTACCTTTTAATTTTTTGCCATGTCTTAGATTGACCTGCTGTATTTTCATGTATGCAATTTTCATGATGGTTTTAAACACTATAGTCTATAAAAGCTATATTTTCAAAAAGAAAACAAAAAAGCACTTTCTTTCAACTTTTAAATTAAAATATTAAAATATAATTAATATATACAGGTCCTTTTCAAAAAATTAGCATATTGTGATAAAGTTCATTATTTTCTGTAATGTACTGATAAACATTAGACTTTCATATATTTTA